>JAPYYW010000374.1:0-58532 GCA_030522545.1 Cremastinae sp. A BG-2022a | reverse complement strand
TATGTTGTTCTTGAAACAATTTGCAACAACTTTTCTTAATAAACTTAAGCTCTAAAACCACATGGTATCGAGATAAATTGAAATAAAAACTTTTGATTTTACTGTACCTATAGAACTGCCTTAATATTAAAAAAAAACTTTTTTACGTACACTACCGCTCAAAAGTATTTGGCCACCTGCATTTTGTTTAGTTACAAACAATACATTTTAAAGAAATCATTTATTAGGTTTCATTGTTTGTATGACACCGCAAAATATTTATCTACGGTAAAATCGTAAACAGCTTATTGTTATTTGCCGACTCCTGGTCATAAAACCAAAATAGTGTTATTGTCAGAATTTCTTCGAAGTTAATCTTTGAAGTCGCAAAAATTTGTAGCTAGGTTGCCGAACCTTTGTGAGGCTGTCATTAAAAATAAAGGTGGACACATAGATGAGTCCAAAATTAAAAAACTGCATTATTGTTACGTCTAAAAATTGCTAGTAAATAGTTAAAATAATTATGAAGTAATTTCATTCAATCAAACTTTTACAAAATGTAATTTACTAGGTGGCGAAATACTTTTGAGCGGTAGTGTATAAAAAACTCTCGAAAGATATAAAGACGTTTCTCGAATATTTAAAAAAATAATTTTTAAGTTGTGACGTTTGCTTTCAGCCTTACGCGCAATCGACAGGCGTCGGAGGTGGACAGGGCGTGTAGCACACTGACGGAGGACTCTTCAGGACTTTCAGGGTTTCCGCGTTCAACGAAGACACGCCTCGAAGCAAAGCTCGTTGAATAGCGTTCTCGTAGTCTGTTTTTTCTTTCATAATCCTCTCGTTTTCTTTTTTCAGACGGCACAACTCCAATTCCAGCTGAGGAAATATTTTCAATTGTGATTTCTTTTCATTATTCAATGGTTGTGAACGGAGCAATTTTTTTTCTCGTACGTCTGTCGAACGTTTTGATCGATCTTTGCTCTTTCCCGACTGCACACCAACGTCGTTTTTGCTGCGACGATCCAAATCCGAAAAATGTTCCGAGCCCGGAGCTCCGACCGTTTGTCCTGGACCGTTATAGGCAAATCCCTCTTGATAACGTTTGTCTGCGCCCAAAGCTCCGTACGATCTCCGATCTGATGTAATAGTCGAGCAAAAAATATATTTATTAACTTTTATTCGACTCGTGGAATTGTGAATTTTTCCCAAGCGTTCGAGTTTAAAAATATACCTGGATGAACTCCAAATTGTCCACTGGCTTGGCCAGGATCCAGTTGACCACCAGGACGAAATTGAGCTTGAGAGGAATTTTCATATGGAGCCTGAGGAGTTCGAAATTGAGCTTGAGAGGAATTTTCATATGGAGCCTGAGGAGTTCGAAATTGAGCCTGAGACGAAGTTCCGAATTCGGCTTGAGGATCTTTAAACTGGACTTGAGAAACTCTGTGTTGAGTTTCAGGAGACGTATCTCGAAGTTCTTGAGGGCTCGAAGTGCCTTCTTGACTGCTGGGTTGAGAGTCAGACCTTATGGCTGAGCCTGCAAGCTGTTGAGACAAGGGAGTTGTTGGCAAAGCTTGACGTGACGGTCTCGCACCTCTCGTGGGAGAGGCCTGGATAGATTCTTTGCTTCTTCTTAAATTCTGTAAAAAGATCAAAATTATCAAAAAATGATGATTTCGTGAAGGTAAGACGAAGTTTTACTTCTTCTAAGGTCGCTCTTGAAGCTTCGGTCTCATTTAATTTTGCTTTAAGATCCAAAATCTCCTGATTCTTGGTAGCAAGCTCGTTGAATTTGGAAACGAGCTCTCGTCGCAGCTCATCGAGATTATTCTTCGCCTCGTCGAGACGTACCTGGGCGAGGCTCACCCAATTTTGAAATTTTCCCATAATTTCGACCAGCATCAGCTTCGCAGATCAGAAAGGAGAAATTGTACATAACGAGTATATTAATTGCGAAAATTTCTCGTAACTTCATTGTAGACGAGCGACCTACCACTGTTTTATTTCAAGATAAATGTTATGAAAGTGAATAGTTATAGCGAGCAATAATCTACCATCGACGAATTTCTCGAGTATCGAAAAAGTGGTAAAGTCGCTCACCCATTAATCCTAAAAAATAACGTTTATCATTATGCTTCTTTCTATGTCCATTTTACTGTTGAATCGTGGCTTGGCTCGTCGAGGAGTTTCAAGAGAACAATCGTGTCATTTTTTGTTTGTTTAATCGCTCGTGGCTGTTGGTTCAACCTTTAATTCGTGCTCAAAATTTCCTCCCAACGATGCCAATGCTTTTTCAGCCTCCTGAAGGTTGTGGATCACGTAGTCGATCATTTCATTAACTTTCTTCTCGCTGCACAGCAAAAACGTATTTTTGTAACCGAGCTATACTTTTTCACCGAAAATAAATCAATTTTTTCCCATTATTTGCACCCTGGGTTTGCATTGTTCGAGCTCGAATCTTGGAGGGTCGGCGAAACCTCTTCGTTAACTTGGCCGTCCGGTCTCAAGGTTTCCGAAGTCGCGGGGGTCACTTTCGCGCTCGTCTCGGTTGGCGATTTGTTCGCGCTCAGGCCCGATTTGTTTCTCGTGTCTGCACCACCCGAGAGTCTCATCTTTGCGTAATTGCCACGCTGACAAACCTTCGCGTTTTTCTCGTACTTCAACGAGTAAGAGACACCCTCCTTTTCTACAAAAAAAATACAATAATCGAGTCAGCGGCGTGTCCGACTGATCCATTTTTCGCCAGAGAAAAAAATTCACCTCTTCTCGACATTTCGACTATTTCAAAATCACTTTTCAATTTATTTTGTACACGTTTATGGTTTGAAAGAAATTAGAGAAAGTTCGTGATGGACGATGACATCGCATTCGCTGCATTTGTTTCATTTCCAAGACCTCTGCGCTCACAATTCTCGTTTTGATTCATGTAAATCACTCATATATATTTTTCAGATATATATGAACACAGATGAGAATCGATACAGTCGCGTTTCTTGAAAAATCTTAAAAAATTAGCTTCACGTTATTCGATTTTTTTCTGGCGCTTCGAAGTTTTTACTCCGTTCAGTGTGGTAAAATCGATGCCTCCGAGCCAACGGAATGATTTTCTCGTAACATTCTCTGCATAAAAATTATACAGTTCGCATAGTCATTGCGAACGACGATATATTTATCGGAAGTGTAAAAAAAACGCGAAAGATGCATCGACATATTTTTTCGTTCGTCTAATTTCAAAATAACTGTGGAAAAATATGAATCTGAAGTTCCGCGATTAACAACTAAATATAATGTATTTAATTCAAGCAGCGATCTTGGGCGGTGGCCTGAAAGTTCCGACGACGACAGCGTGATCTCTTTCGTACGGCTCAAGAGTAATCTGTTCCTGGGGTTTCAGCTTGTCGGATACGAGCTTTTTAACTTCGGCTGCGAACACAGCTTCCGGTTGCGCCGTCGAGTCTATGCAACTCGCCTGAAAATTATCAGAAACATTAAATAAAGTTCATACCACGGGGAAAAATTGCGTAAAAGAATGCCGAAAGCTCTTTATCGTGAAGTTATAAACTCACCTTTATCGAAATGACAAAGTGTCCGCCGTTTTTGAGGAAGTACTGGGAATTCAGGGCGACTATCCTAGCCTGGTCGGGCTGGGCAACGTCGGCGAATACCGTGTCAACCATGCCGACGAGCATTCTGTATTTGTGTGGGTGCCTCGCGTCTTCTATTATAGGAATAATGTTCGTTCGTTTCTTTGCTACGTTTATAAGGTCCCGGCCGGATCTGTGAGAGAATTCAACCGCGTAGACCAGTCCTTCCTGCAGAAAAATGAAAAATAATTTTTAGAAACGAGATCGAATATCATAAAATCATTCGGTTTGTTTTTAATTTAATAAAAATGTAATGAATCCTGTAAATCAATTGAAAAAAACTTTCAATCGGAACACACAGAGGTCATATTTTTTTCGCATTACTTCGACACCGAGTGGGCAACAGTCAACCAACCTGGCTCTAATGTATGCTTGGTTATTTTATGCTTTCAGAAAACTTACAGGTCCAACGACGTCGGCGACGTGTGAAACTGTCGTGCCCGAAGCTGCGCCAAGGTAAAGTACCTTGCTGCCGGGAGGCATGTGAATTTGGTCAACACCGCCAAGAATGGCTGCTGCCAATTTTGACCTGAACGGATTCCATACTCTGTATTCAATTTTTTCTCCATTATCGCCCTGTGTATCAGAAAATGCATAAGTAATGAAATTTTTCAGAGAAATTTGTGTGAGGAGTCTTAGAGTTTCGAAAATAATTTAAAAATTACTAAAAGAAAATACTTGCCTCTACACTAATTCTTTTTTCTCCATAAACCTCAGATCCGGGTACTAAGTTCAGAGTAACTAACGCGTCTTCCTTTCCTCTGGCTATGAAAACACCTTCGTGACGATGGGGTTCGATGACTACAGTTTTTCCACCCTTGAATCCTCCACCTCCGCGTCCTCTTCCACCACCACGACCCCCACGGCCGCGAGGAGTACCACGGCCTCTGTCGCCTCCCGATCCACCTCTGCCACCACGAAAACCTCCACTGCCTCCGCCACGACCTCCTCCGCGGCCGCCGCTACCTCCGCGTCCACCACTGCCGCCTCTGCCACCTCTGAAGCCGCCACCTCCTGCTGGTGAGAATCCTACAATATAAAAAAATAAAAATCAAATTTTATGTTTACAAAATCCTGTAAAAATGGAAACATATTCTTAAATGCATTTTTTGACTTTTAAAATGTAACAAATATTGAGAAACATAAAAAATGTGGTTTTTTTTTATGAAAGGAGCAATATTTGTGTTTTGATTTTGCATCACTTCGACACCAGATTGACAGTATGTTATCAGCCTGGCTCTAATGTATGCTTCGATCGATGGATTAGATTATGAAAGTTGATACAAGGATTTAATTCATTTTTTTAACGTTAAAATAACACCCACGTGTGTGAGATGCACGTGTGCAAAATTATCATGTAAAATAATGTACTAAAAACAATAAGCACTTCGAGTGTTATTTTCGTAAGTTAAAATTCGAGTATAAAGCTAAAAAGATTCGTATTTCAATATGAAAATGCATAAAAATATTGTTTAGTACAATTGAAATACCCGGTGTACTCAGGTTATGTGCACAAAGACGACGCCGTGAGTACACCGAGTAATTGGAATAAAAAACAAGTAATAAGTCTAATTTAATTTTTTGAAAAAATGATATAAATCTCAATTACCCGGTCTCCCCATTATGCAATAAACACTCTTTCTTCAAGCGTTATAAATCAATCGCGAATTACAATTTGTCGTAACTCGCCACACGTGTACACCGCGAACGCGGACACTCGGAAGTTCAAAACCCGCTTCATTTCCGGTTGTTGCGTGCGCACGAACGAGATGGATTGAAATCCAAAATTGAAATGCAAAATTATTTAAAATTCTTCGTCGATTGTGTATAAAAAAAACTTAAAGATAGTGTAAATTAAAAAATGAATGTACAATTAATGAGTAATAAGGCATAAAAAGTCTTTAATAACGAATTCAAGATATTTTTGCGAATGGTCGTATTACGCGTTCGGCGAATAGGAGCGAAGCTCCACCGGTCGCGACGCCGAGATTGCATCCGATTGGCAGATCAATCACGTGCTTTATTTGGAATTTCCGGGCCGTGGAAGAGCCGACTGCTAGTTTATAACCTAAAAATATTTAAAAACCAGAATGCTGACGTAATGTCGAATGAAGTCCGAGAAAATACGGATATTAATTAATAAAAACGAATTGTATATGGCATAAGGATTAATCGGTAATATACAGAAAATGACGAAGTCGAGTGACAAGAATGAGGACGATAAATCAAACCCGAACGAAACATTTTCAACGAATGAGAATATACAGGATGACGATTCGTCGGATACGTCGAAGAAAAAATGGGGCTACAATCTGTACCCTGAGAGAAAATCCAATCATCACTTCACAAATTGGTGGAGAGCTTTTTTTTTGTTAGAAGGGCATGAAGCTCAAAACAAACTTCGTTGCGAAAAACTTGTTTACAAATCCATAAAGATGAGTACGTACGTACCCAGTTAAACGAACGGTAGAATCGACTGTCAAACTTTTCAAATGAAAAAAATAGTTCTTCTTGAATCTTTTCAGGTCCCTTGGTTAAAACGATGATGGGAGCTCTGAAAAGTTCCGGATGGTAAGCTCGTCATTGTCTTATATCAAAATATTTATAGTATTTCAAATTTTTGCTCCAAAACATAATATTCAATCGTTTCAGCGAAGTTGACATCAGACGGCATATATCCTGTGAATTCTGTAGTGGAAAAGTCAGCGGGGGATACGATCCTGAATTAAATCAAGTACAAATTTTAACAAAAATTAATTTCCAATTACATTTTTTCATGCCTATTCTAAAAATATATCCCAGGCTTTCTCTCGTTCACGTTTCTATAAAGCTCATTTCAAAAATTCAAACGTATCCCATGTTCTGCAGAGTTATCAAGAGCTTCTATTTGTACCTGGGTGATAGCAGCAGATCCCTGCTAAGTTTTGCATTGAAATTGAAAAAAGAAATCCACTCGGCTTGCGTTAAAGTGTAATTGGAAAATTTGTTTATTCTCGTCTCTCTGTGGAATATTTTCAATCAAATGCTTTAAATTGTGTAAAATTTACAGATCGTGGTATGCCAAAATACTGCAAAGTCATATGGGTTGGTGCAAGCAGTGTTGACTCACGAGATGATTCACATGTTTGACTACTGTCGAAACGACCTGGACTTCAAGAACATTGACCATCTGGCCTGTACAGAGATAAGAGCGGCCAATCTCACCCACTGTAGTTTCATGAGTGCCATGTGGACAGGCAGAGCTTCCTATTTCAATGTCAAAGAGAGACATCAGGTATGCTCCAAAATCCTTTTAATGAAAAATCAATGAAGCATCCGAATAACGGTGGATCGCTTATACATTTAATTATGTTTTCAGTACTGCGTGAAGGACAAAGCAGTCGCATCCGTGATGGCCGTACGACCAGTGACTTACGAGGAAGCTCTGGCAGCCGTGAATCGAGTTTTCCCAAAATGTTACCCGGATTTGGAGCCGATCGGGCGCCGTTTGCGGTCCGGATCGAACGACATGTACAAAGCTCATTACGAAGCGACTCTGTACGGCTACGTGTAGATAAAATATAGAAGATAGTCTTGAACATAAAAACAAAAACAAAAGAAGCGCGAGTTTTCACTTCTATTTTTTGTACGCGATAAAAGTTGAAGATCTGATGACCAGTAGCCGATAAGTGCGCTAAAAAGAGTGTGTTTCAATTAGAAACCGGACGAAGAAAGTAGAAAATGGAAAGAGCGACGAGTTGACGAGTTTTTATTTGCGGCTCGTGTTCCTCGATCTCCTTGAAGAACCTTGGACAAAGCGTGACCCTGATTCTCAGGTCTCAGCAGCTTTTTCTTTCTTTTCCCGGGAGAATCTCCCGCCCGGCCGTCAATCAACGGCGGCGGTGACGGATCGGAACGGGAGAGGGGCAACGCCGGCGCGTCGGGAGAAGAGTGGCACACGGTTCGGACGTGTGTTTCGGAAGCACGCGCGCTCTCCGTCAAAAATTTACGTGCCCGAGGACAGGGGCTGACGAAGCCCGCTCCCGATCATTGGTAGTCTCCGTAGCGAGCCTCGTCGAACGTACAAACGATCCTAAGTATGTCAATAACTGTTTTTTTTTCTTCTTCCGCTTCGTTGTCCAATCAATGTGACCATTTCTCCCCCCCCCCTTCCCCCCGGAGTCTGCGGGGGACAGAGAGAAACAAAAACGCACACGCCGGGCTCGCGCATCCGTGAGACGGTGTGAAGGGAGGAGATGCCGCGAGAGGCGCGTTCGAACGAGACGCACGAAGTAGGGAGCTCCTGTCCTCTCCGGACCAAACGAATTTTCTCGTTGGGGCATACACGCCGGGAGAGTAATTTCTCCGTGCTTCAACGCGACGACGATGACGGGCCGCGACGTCGGGCCGACTACGATTCAGTGCCAATCGTGGTCTCGTCGCGCCGAGACCACCACCAGCTCTCGTCCGTCCCTTTCTCTCTCACGCTGCATACGTTTATTACACCGTTCCGAACGACTTTTTCCCCTTTGACGTACAGTATACACGGAGGCGGCCGTTTATTCTTCATTTTTTTTATTTCCTTTTATTTAAATCAGGAACCAAATGCTCGAGACACTTTTCACGCGTTACGCGATACTCTGAAGAAATCGTATTTTCTTTTTCTTTCAGCTTTTTCGTTGATCTTGCTCCGGGATCGCGTCGAAATTTATTTCGCCTCTGCATGAACGTCCCTTTTTGCGATACGGACGCGCGCGTGTGCGCATCAATTTTGGGAAAGTGCTTTTTTTTGTCTCTCGCCGCAAGGTAGTCGCGACTGGGCGCGAGGAGAGCGACCGCTGCGAAAAAAAAACCCGGAAGGAAGGTCCTCGGTGCTGAAGGAAGCGAGGAAAACACTGGTAAAGACAAAACACGTGAATTTTTTATTCTCTTTACGCTCCGCGTCTCTCTATTTTGTTGTTTTATTTGACAGGACACTGCGAGTTTATTAACGAGCTTATTTAACGTACGAATTTATTCATCGCGGAAGAGATTAAAATTCTAGATAGACACGTCTGCATGAGATATTCGCGCAGAATATTTTTTATTTCGCGTGTAATATGCGAAGAGGAAACGATTATTTAATGGTGTTTGGTCGATGTGTTAACGTCGGCTGGTAAACGATTACACTTTACAAATTAGACTCTCTGCGTCGATTTTCACACCCTGAAAAAAATACATTTTATTTGCGTAAGAAAAAAGTTTCTCGCTCTCTGGAAGAAAAGGCGCGCTCGTTTACGCCTCATTTTAATTATTAACTAAGGATAGAGCAGATTTCTTCCCCTCTGGCGCAGAACGTTTGTCGCAAAAAACGAGTATTCAAAATTGTGATCATGACCTTGGTCGTTGAAAGCCCCTCGGAAGCTTTTTCCGCGACGATTTAATTCTTGAAACACAAAAGAGTCGAGATCCGCCTTTGTCGACGTTCCCTCCAACTTTCGAGTACTTTTCTCTCTCCGTATAATTATACGAGAAAACGATTAAAAATGTCAATGAGACTCGTTGGAGGTGAAGAAGCGTGCGAGAACTGGGTAGGATTTCCGTCACGTTCTAATCGCACAATTGAAGTTGCGAGAGCGCGCAGGAAGCTCGCTCCTTCGCGACGAGAGGAAAGTAAGTTCCGCGAGGGAGTCAACGTTAAAGTTGGCGACCTCTCGGCGAAAAAACAAAAAGAAAAAATAAAAGAAGAACCGTTCCGGCTCGAGTGTGCGTCCCATATAGCGAGGAACTCGGTGAAATCTCTCTGACAGCCCGTTATTTGGTGACACACATTAGGTAGGTCGTGCGGGTTCGTACGTGCGAATAAAAGACACACGTGTGTGTGTGAGAGTGTACAATGGAAACGCGTGTCTCTTCGCGTCCCGGATTCACATCAGCAGCTGAGCACAACGAGCCAAACCTTTTCTTCTTATATTTTCACTCTTTTTTTTGTTCGCGAGCCTCCCCCGCGTCGAGCACAATTCTCGAATTTATTGTTTCATGTACGCTTGATCGTACGATAACAAACCGTTTTCGTTCTTTCGCTTTTACTTTTCTCTGCATGTTTTTTATTTACAACCGTCTCATCTCCATCTTTCTCTCTGCGACGCGAGCTCCGTGAATTCGGAGAAACGGATCGCAAGGGAATCTTTTCTCTCTTTCTCGCGCGCGTTCCTTCGTTTTCGTTATCCCCGTGCGCGGGGGGAAACGACGATAGAGCCAAAATGCATTCTCCGGAAAATCGGGGGCCAGAGGGAGTCGCGCGGGAGGACGCGCTTTACGAGCGCGAGGAGAAAGAAGAAGAGAGAGAGAGGAACGTCGAAACGTGTGTACGCGACGTAGAGAGAGAGAGAGAGAGAACGCTCTTCGGAAAAGGCGCGCGTCAGCCAGCTCGATATTACTCGATATCCGCAACTGAGCGAGATCGAGGACGCGGTTGACCCACTTATACACAGAGAAGACCTATTTTATATGCATGACTCGATTTTTATAGCTCAAAAAGCGGGCTGACCGATGGCGTCTTTAAAAAAAGATCCTTTCGAGCGCGTTATCTCTCGCCCGTGTCCTCGGGAGCTCTCGAGATTCGCGCGTGTCATTTTTACCCCGTAATCGTTCTCGTCGACGTTCGAAATAAATCGCGAAATTAGGAGATTTAAATTCGAACGAGGTAAAAAACAAAAGGACAAAGGAAATACTTGGCTGGTTCGAGTTTTACAACCCGACGGAGAATAAAAACGAGGAACGCTTGCACGAAACTTTTTTTCAGTGGTATAATTACGACGAAGCTTCGTACTTCAACAAAAGTCGAATGTACCGTTGGAAAAGTTTACAATTAGGGGCTCGCGTTCATTTATTCAGGCAGGCCACTACTTTTGTGCTCGGCAAGAAAAAAAAATGCATGCAGCATGGAGTATAAGAAAGTGGACGGAGGCTTTTCTTTTTGTTTCTCGCTTCGTAGCCTCTTTTTTCCTTCGTGGCTCATTCGCGGTCGAGAACAATTTCGCGCTAGTCCTGTTATCCCGAAGAATCATTTTTTTTTCGTCTAATTTACGTTTTTTTTCGCATCTTCGCCGCGATTCTTCTCGAGGAGCGTTTTTCGTCGGACTATAAATCTTTTACGGTGCAATCAAGCAATCGCGCCGGACTCGCGTCGAGTCATCGCGTTTTGGTGTCTCGGACATAACGGGGCTCACGAATCCTTTATTTTTTTTTATCTCCCTGCCAATCGATAAGCGTAATAAGATCCCGTAAATCGTGGACGCAATTCGTGATGATACGTCTCCCGCCTTCCTTTAGGACTCGATGATTGTTCGAACGGGACTCTAATACCTGATTTTCCAGCGGAGCCGTAACGGTCCTAAAACCGGACTTGCCAGAGTCACTTTTTTTTTCCTCTCTCCAAATTCTTTCCTGCTTCCTGCGCTATCGAACTTTGAATAATTTTATCGTCGACGAAATAACATTTTGTTGTCGATCGTAAAGCATTTATTTTTTTGTTTTCACACACGGGATATTGTTTTTCTCCAGATTTCATCAAAAATGTCGATGGATCGTTTGGCGAAGACTTTTCTTCTGCTCTGCTGTTTTTACGGCGGGGCGAGGGCCGTCGCGATATCGCAGGAACCGATCGGCCAGGACGAGGACATCGCGAGGCACTACAACTCAAGATACTCGATATTCGACGAGCCGTACAACATCGAATTCAAGTACCACAATTACGAGCAGATGAGCCGTTTTCTAAGGGCCACTTCGCTCCGCTTTCAAAATCTCACTGCCCTCTATTCCATTGGAAAATCAGTCAAAGGTTTTTCTTCTTCTTCTTCTTCTTCTTTTTTTTTCGAAATTCTCCACCGTCGTGAATTTTTCGATATTTTTTTTTTCACCGAAACGGAAAATTTGACTGCGGGACCCTTGACTACTTTTAGGACGAGATCTGTGGGTGATGGTCGTTTCGTCCTCGCCTTACGAGCACATGATTGGAAAGCCGGACGTCAAGTACATCGCCAATATACACGGAAACGAGGCGGTGGGACGCGAGCTCATGCTTCACCTTATTCATGTAAGGATTTACGGAGAAATTCACTTTTTATCCGCTAACATGGACGTCACGAATTTTATACTTTTTTTTCAATTCTCAACACGGATTTATTTGATTCAATGTTTTATTAGTCTGATCCAAAAATATTACCATTTTTTAATGCCTGTTTAGTAGACACACGTTTAATTAAAAAATGCCTGTTGTAAAAAAATGCAGCTTGTATAAAAATATTTAGTGGTTCTTGAATGCAATTTATCATTTTCCATTTAAAGGACATTGAGAAACTTTTCATTTTGTTCTGAATTTTGTAGTTAAATGAAGAAGTAATGTACATCAAAGCCCCGTACATATTTTTGTAGGAAATTTGATGCTCTATAAAAAAGGTATTTTCTAATTTTTCGGTAACTCTCTAAAACATTATTCAAGTTTAAATTTATTATTATTTAAATGAGGTATAAAATCCTCTTAATATTTTTATTAAGTGCTACAATTTGGACAGGCATCTCTTTTCATCATCTTGAAATTATTAAACGGGTGTTCGCAAAAAAAAGTCATTTTTTTATACCAGTGTGATATGAACGATTAAAATATACGTATTCTAAAAAAACTGTATACGTAGATTAAAAATTTACGTAAATTAAGAGCCAATTAACCTTAAAAATGTATGCTCGTTAAAAATTTATACGTATATGTTAAAAACGTACGTAAGTTAAAAGTCAATTTACCTTAAAAATAGATGCCCTTTAAAAATGTATACGTGTATGTTAAAAATTTACGTAATTTAAAAGTCAATTTACCTTAAAGATTAATTCTCGTTAATAATTTACGTAAGATAAAATTGTACTTGTGTTCACGTTTTAGTTATTCGTTACGAGTTACGGAAGCGATAATTACATAACTTGGTTACTGGACAACACGCGAATTCACATTTTACCGTCGATGAACCCGGACGGTTTCGAGGTATCGAAGGAGGGTTCCTGCGAGGGCGGTCAGGGGCGCTACAACGCTCGGGGCTTCGATCTCAATCGCAATTTCCCGGACTATTTCAAGCAGAACAACAAGAAAAGTCAGCCGGAAACGGAAGCGGTAAAGGAATGGGTATCGAAGATACAGTTCGTACTTTCAGGGAGTCTTCACGGAGGCGCGCTCGTTGCGAGTTATCCGTTCGACAACACGCCAAACTCACGTGAGTACTCGCAAAGATTCCTCTTCCGGTTTTCCTCCAAATCAAATGATAGACTGAAAAAAAATGTACGTTTTTATAAATAAATGCAGATTAATACGAAACAATCATTATATACATATAAATTTATAATATAATTTGTATAGTACAGAAGAACTATATATTTATCGTGATAAAAATATTCTTTATTCGGTTAAAAAATCAATATTTTCTCAAACATTTTCACGCTATCAGGAATATGTCGCTCGGCACCGTTGTGCGCAGGTAAATCTGAATTTGTCAATTAAGTACTGGAAAGCTTGCACTTCGATTACAATTCTGTCACATGGATAACTAAAAGAAATTCGAGAATGAGAAGTCTCTCTTATTTTCTGACGAGGATGTAATTGCTCGTGAATCGCAATTTATAACCGAGAATGAAAAAGTGTTTCAGAGTTATTCCTCAGCGCCAAGTATATCGCCCGATGACGACGTATTCCGTCACCTCTCGTTGACTTACTCGCAGAATCACGGAACGATGCACCGCGGGACGGCCTGCTCGCCCTGGCAGCCAGGCTTCAAGGACGGAATCACCAACGGCGCCGAATGGTACCCTCTGACCGGTGGAATGCAGGATTTCAATTACGTCTGGAACGGATGCATGGAGATGACTCTCGAATTGTCATGCTGCAAGTATCCGCCAGCCGAAGATCTACCGCGTTACTGGGACGAGAATCGAGTCGTAAGAAACAAACATTTTATCCCAATAATGCGACAAATAACAAAAGTTTTTGTTCGATAATTCACTTTTTTTTCTCCAAACAGGCTCTGATTAAATTTCTGGCCGAGGCGCACCGAGGCATCCACGGTTTCGTCATGGACGAGAACGGCAACCCGGTTGAGCGAGCTTCCGTCAAAATAAAATCGCGCGACATAAGCTTCCTCACTACCAAATACGGCGAATTCTGGAGGATTCTGCTGCCAGGATTGTACAAGCTGGAGGTGCGTTTCCATCGGCGTGACTTTGCACGAAATTAGAAGAAAAATATTCCATCGAGATAATTCGCACGTTTACGACGATCACGTGAAAAGATACTCAAACAAAATTTCTCACGTATCGCTAATTGAAGATCTATTATCTGTTCAGGTTTACGCGAACGGGTACGCTCCGCGAGAGGTCGAATTCATGGTAGTGGAACAACATCCGACTTTGCTCAACGTCACGCTCCACGCGACCAAGGTGAGCGCCTATTGATTATGATCTCGACTCGTCCCTGGGTATTTCCCGAGAGGAGCTCGAAACCGAGTTTTTTTAGAAAGATGAGAGTAGATGAAAAAAAAACCGACGACAACACACACTGACACGCGTGACCTGTAAATACGCGGATGGGAAAGTGGAAAGTGAGAGGAGAAATTGGATTCGGAATAAAAGAGGTGCGCGCGAGTTAGGAGCGATCGGTGAGGGGTACGCTATGGTATTTTCAGAATTGGCATGATAGTCGTGAAGACGATGCCGTGGATGACCATTGGAGATTGTCGGGACAGCATCGTGTGACGCAGTCGAGTAAGGCGTCCGGTATTAGGAGCAGCGACGTCGGCGAGCCCGATTCCCACAGGAAAGATAAGAGCGGAGACGGCGGCAGACCCATTGACGATCACGGTCCTTATTACCCGGTAGAGAATCTCGCTACGGATTCGATCGTATTTCCCGACTCCTAATTGTTCCTCGAACAGACAACACGCGACACTCGACTCGACGCGGACACGACTCCAATTATTTTTCCTTCCATTATATCCACACATTTCCATCCACAATCTTTCTCGGAGTGACAACAGCGACCACACAGCTAAAGAGCTATTTCCTTTCGTTGGCTAGTCGCGTAGTCTCGCGAATTATGATGTAAGTATCAAGGAAGCGATTTGAAAAGCATCTAAAAAAAAGCATTGCTCATTTTTTTCGGGCTCGGTATTCTGTGACGATTGTTTTATAAATTATTTTTGTAGCTCATTTTTGTTGGACATGCTTCCGGAGATGCATTCTCGAGCGGGCACCTCCGAATCCCCTTCCGTTCCATTTTCGCTCCCCATTGTGCGAGGGAATGTTCTCGAGTATGAAAAGAAAATAATGGAACGTGTCGCAAAATTGCTGTCGCTTGGCGCTTCCTGTGTTATCGCTGCTATCGGTGCTGCTGTATTGCCGCTCTCTCTCTTTCTCTCTTCCTTCGCATTGCCGCTTGTTATACCTTTTAAAACGATTTTTGTCTGTTTTTTTTCCTCCCATTATCTATTTTCGAAATGAAAGTTCCTGATGCTGTCGAGAATCTTTCGAGGATACGTCGAACGCTCCGATTCTCCACCGACGAGAATAGGCCCAAACGGAAATAGACAGCCGAGGCGAAATTGGCACGATCGAGCATGCAGTTTGCAAACGAAGCTGAAGAATTAATTTGTCGCTCCTGGGAAAATCCATAAATGTCTGGACTCCCCGAGTCTCGTTCGACGAAAGCCGTTTCGTAAAAAAGTTCTCGAAAGATCTTTCTTTCGGGAAGTTTCCTTTCACATCGTCTCGTTTCTGCTACCAGCTTCATTTTATTTTGTCTCGAATCTTTCAAATTTTTGTCATTGCCGTTTGTATCGATTGTTCCTTCGTCTATGTGTTGAGCTTGCTGAACAGTGTGAATAACATCACGAATTTTTCATCGTCTTTACGTATAAAAATCCGTTACTAATTTTTGGGTTTTTTTTTTTTGGAAACGACAGAGGCAGGACGAGAATGCGGGTGACGGCGGAGTTGGATCATCGGGTTCTCCGTACGTCGGAAACGGAGGTGGACATCGGCCGCATCCCCATCGCGATTACACGCTGCACTTTCGTCCAAGCTCGGGGGCGAACACCGCCTCGGACTCGAACTCCGGGATCTTCTCGTCGATAAGCAACGGCTTCAACTCCCTCGTGACGAATCTGTTCGGCTGATCGTACGTTATTTTCCGGTTCAACTCGGCTCGTCACGTCGCGACGATACTCGTTCTCCTATCGCTGTGCCAATATCTCCGATTGAGACGGTACATCCGGGACGCGCCGGCGATGCGCAAGAAGAGCGCCTGGTATCGAAAAATTTTCGTCAGCGTGAAAAAATGTATTCAAGAGCGCCAAAAACGAACCGGAACTCGCTCCGAAAGCTCCTCGTGAATTATTTCCATTATCCTCACTCCATTTCATTCGAGACACGCAACAAAAACGGACGGTCTTTCATCTCGCCAGAACAGATCGAGACTTGGACACGTATACTTCGTTTCTTTAGGTTCGTTTGGAAGAGGGAGCTTTAAAAAATGGGTGTAGAAGTCACGAATAAATACGCGTAATTTAAAGTTAATTATTCTATTCGATATGAGTTATTAAGAGTAGTTAAAGTTTATCGATCGTTGAAATAAAAATCGTTAATGTTTCAAGATCTTTCTCTTCGTGTCGTTAGCGAGAAAATCAAGAAAAATTACGAAGCGGTGACGTACGTGTTTGATTGACGAGATTCGACATAATAAACCTTGCCCCTGGAAGGGTACAGCTACGACAGCACGCGTCACGCGGATCGATATTTGCCACACGGTGCAGAATAGTTCCCATCAAAGTTTTTTTTTTCATCTTTCGACGCAGATATTCGCCATCTCCGGGCGACGTTTATTCTTTTCGACAAAACGAAACGTTCGACGAACGGAAGCTGTTATCGAATAATTAATATTGTTGCAAGAGCAAAGAGAAAATATATAATAAGCAATTCGTGGGTGATAAAAATATCGCGTTAAAAAACGGAGAAGGGTAAAGAAGGCTCGAAAGCTTCTAAAATATTGATCGATACGTACTAAAGTTTTCGCCTGATACATCAGTTCGTTACAGTTTCGCGACAAAAGAGAAGAGAGAATGTATTAAAAATAAATATATTCTAGAAATATAAATAAAAAAATTTTAAAAACACGTGTGTTACAACGACGGAGCGATGGAGCGAGGCGACTCCTCGTTGCATCGACCCTGTCGACTAATTATCGGAAAACGTTTGAAAATAAATGAGAGAGAAAAAAGAATCTAGATTTAGGATAGATCCTGCCAAATGAATAAAAGAGATAGGTCGTTTCGCGCACGCGAGTCATGACGATGGTTGTAAATAGAAGGCGAACTTCTCCCTCGGACTCTCAGCGAGTTGCTGGGCGATCGGACTAATTGTCTCTCCGAAGAGACATGGGAAAAGGGAAAGGGAGCCGGATACGGGCCGTTTAGCGTCGCCTTAAAATAACCTGCCGCGTTCTCGTATAAAGCAGAAAATTGGCGTATAATTGTTGAAACTC
Source organism: Cremastinae sp. A BG-2022a (assembly GCA_030522545.1). NCBI lineage: Eukaryota > Metazoa > Arthropoda > Insecta > Hymenoptera > Ichneumonidae > Cremastinae sp. A BG-2022a. The sequence continues at coordinate 41,372 of JAPYYW010000374.1, read as the reverse complement.
TGTTGAAATCGTTCGAACGGGAGCGAGATGAAAACCAAAACAAGTGCGATTAATCGCTCCTGCTCCATTGTATGCTAATGTTAAACGAGATACATATAATAAATCTTATTTTTTTGAGCTACAGATAACAGCCTCGAGTCAAAACCAATTCGACGAATATTTAAAGAAAATAAAAAGAGAAATATATTATGATTAACGAGCGAGGAAGGAACAATTAAGTAAGCTGAATCCGACACTATTTTTATAAAATGTAAGAAAAATCGAGAGCGTCATTTGTCCTCTTTACTCTTCTCGCCTTCTCGAATCGATCAATCACACAAATCTACGTATGTATAATTATTGTGCTCTGTCCACGTGACTTTATTGTACCGCGTACATTCTATTTACCGTTACGTTAAATTATGTGATCGTATTTTCGAGAAAGCTACATGTTAAGTACGTTGGAAATAATTGGAAGAGCGCTCTTTATCCCAGTGCTCGAATAAACATGGAATAAAAACATTATTTCATTCATGACAAAATGATTTTTAATATATATTTTTTGCTTTCATTCAACGATACACATCCCGTACGTGGGACATTGAAATACATATTTCGGTTTCATTCGTATTACAATTCAATACTGTTCCGTCATTGCATTGCTACCCATACATTCGTATTGCGTGATAAAAATGTATATATGACACATAATAAATATAATGTAAAACTGTCGAAATCTCATGGGTGCCGAAACTCTTATTTTTGACGTAAAATATAATATTCGTAGAAAAAAAAAAGAAATTGTAAAACGTGTGAAAAATCCGATTCGCCGTTGACATGAAGAATCGGATGTTTCTCTTTGGCATGATATTAAAAAAAAAAATTAGCGTTAAATAAAAATGTGCTGTGATAACGAGTTTCGAGAATTATGGACTAGTATCTTACAAATTTGAGCGTTGAATGGTTTCGAGTCTGGTGAATGCACATGCTAAAACTATATCAATGGTATATTCAATATTACGATCGAAATACGGATAAGAAAATACAAAATTTACAATGGCCTTCAACTTTTCATCGTTGGAACGAAAAGTGTGCAATTCCTTGGAACGTAAGCAAAGTTTTCGTACTCTCATGCCCGACGTGCCCAACTACGGGCAAAAAATAATATAAAAGTGTTCTCATGAATTGATCGGTAAATTTTTAAAAATGATTATTTACTATCCGAAGGCCACCGGAAAATTCTCGCCCAGTTGCGATTCCGTATAGGGATCTTGTCGATAAACCACAATTTTCGTGCGATTCCCGAGACTCTCATATACTGTTCCGAACGTTAACCACGCTATCCAGTCCGACATAAATTTGCTCTAAACGTCTATGATGCTATTCCGTTTCTTGTCGAGCTCCGTCGAGTCGAGATCGTTCCCGAGGCTCCCGACCCTACCGCGGAGCCCGATTCCACCTCCGCCCTGGCCCGTCGCCTTCAATTTTTCTTGCATCTGCGCGAGTATATCTTGCATTCTTCGAATCTGTTACGTAACGAAATTGCATGAGAGAAAATATTCGTCGAGTAATCAAACTTGGAAAATCGATTTTCTATTCTCAAAAAAAAAGAGAGAAAATGACAAACCTCTTCGTCTTTTTGTAACAAAAGCCTATCCGTGTCGGATATACTGTTCTCAAAGTGTGGTCCCGAGTCCCGTTTCAATTTGCTGGAACAGTAGAGAGAAAAAGAAATTGAAAAGAACAATGAATCGATAAAGTATAATTTATTATCTCGAAAACGTGCGAATTTCAGTATCAAGAAACGTCTAGGTTTCTTTCTACAGTAGGACACTGCTACAGCTACGAAAAATAGTCAAAATATATTTATTTACATGCGTAAATACCTCCTTTCCCGGATGGCCTGCTGCGATATTTGCGAGATGCACTGGGCCCGGAAATTTTCGTAATGAACGTCCTGGGTAACGTCTTTGAGATCTTGCATGTGCGTGGATATCAGCATGGTCCTCAATTTAACGAAATCACTATGTTTTGGATTTTCCACTGCAAAAGCAAAAGTCGAACGAGCTCGATTTTTCAGGGATTGCGTTAACAAGACGGAGAAATTTATTTCATTTCTCACCTTCGACGACTCCCCAAGGGTACTGGCGTCCCCGAACCTTGCGCCCAGCGACTTCGAGAACCGTTGAACTCCCGACCACGGCGAAGGGAACGGTCGCTTTCAACTCCTTGTCTTGCTGCTTGAATTCCTCATCCTCGTCGCTGTCGCAATCCGGAAATTGGTAAATCTGAATCTCGTGTTCCTCGATATCTGCTAATATGCGCTCTTTCAGTTTTTTCACCTCGTGGGTCGTGAGCGTGTCGGCTTTTGCTATGACCGGGACAACGTTTACTTTCCTGTGCAATCGCCTCAATACTTCGAGATCAATTTGTCTCAAGCTACGACGAAAAATTAAGAATGAGCACTCTTTCCTGCTGAAGACTTTTTTGGTATGAAAAAATAGATAAAGTTTTTATACCCGTGTCCATATGGTGGTATAAAGTATAAACAACAGTGTACTCTGTTATCTTGAATATTTTTCCTGTTGAGTCCACTCTCATCTGTAAAATACTGACGAAATTGTTCATCTATGTACGCCGAACAAGCTTTCCATGTGTCTTCGCAGTTCACAGCATCCCCAAATCCTTTGGACAAATGAATTAATACAAAATGAATATAATATCTCACGAATATTCATGAGTTATTAATTTAAACAAGACAAAATGTAAGAAATAATTATTACCTGGTGTGTCGACAATTGTCAAACGCAGTCTAACACCACGTTCTTCGATGTCCATCATTTTCTTTTCGATGGCTGTGGTTTTTTCAACACGCTCTTAAAAAAAATTATTAGCATTGATCAATGATGAAAATGAGTAACAAGCTTTGCTGCTTAATATTGTACAATGTTAAATGAAATATAATTTACCTTGTGCATCTGGAATTCGTCGATCTTTGTAGAGATCCCCAAGGAATAGACTGTTGATGAGTGTCGATTTTCCAAGGCCCATTTCACCCAGCACCATCAGGGTAAACTCGAAGCCCCTTTTCACCGATTTTCTGTGTACCTGCTCCGGCAATGTCGCGAAGCCGATATAGTCCCTGTCTTGCTAAATAGATTTTCATTTGAATTATCGTCGGGAATATACATCGAAATGAATAATAAACGCTCCTATCCGGTCGTATACGGAATTCGGAAGGAAATACGCAGGTCAGAATCGTGCAAATGTCCTCAAAAATATTTTTCTACGACACACATTTATTTGTGAAACGAATAACGCGTCGACATAGCGAGGATTTATCGCAACATTGTTATTTCTATTCGAGAGGGGAAAAAAAAGTAGCTCGAAGGTGAAGAAGAGAATAAACAAAAGTTTGTACGAGCCGACTCACCGCCAGACATCTTCGGGGCGACAACAACACTGGAAACGGAGCTCGAAACTCGCCGAGTCGGGGTGTCTGGACGACAGAGTCGAGAGCCACCCCCACTCAGAGTTCGGCCATGCAGGCGAGCGGTACAGGCGCACCCTCGCTCCGAGCCGATCAATAACGGAGCACGAGACGAGAGGGGGAGAAAATTCGTTTCTGCCCGAGGCCAACGCACCCTCGGCGTCTTTCCTGCTTTTCCGAAACTTTTCTTCATTTTCTCTCGCAGTCGCAACACGCATCATCTTATCGCTTCTAATCTCTCACATGCGCTCTTATCTAAAACGCCTCCAATTTTTCACGCTCGCGGAATCGCGTCGATTCCGACACCGACACACCCAGACTGAATTTTTCTCGTGGAATAATTTATTTCAGTGTGCGCAAATTGCGTCGATAACATTATTTTAATCATTTTTTTTTTCAACAATATAGAGGTAACACCTGCTCGATAAACAAGCAAGTTATTTGCACATAGATTTAAATATTTTCATTTTTCAGCAACATGCAGTCTACCGGCGTGACGAAAAATACTCTTATCGTCAATATACCCAAGTTGAGGTCAAATCTTTTTTTTTTTTCGTTATTCTTAGAAATTCGGTATCGCTGTGCAAACATTGAATATTGTGTGCTGACAGATTTCGACATTTTTGTTTTTATATACATGTCTAAATTTGTATATATGAATCTTCCATATCAATATAAAATTTTGGAAAAAAGAGATGAGCGAATGATTTATATTTATTTGGTCAAAGATCGCGATTTCCTGATTGAAATAAATAAGAACGAAAAAAGGTATAACCATTGGACAACCATTCCCTTATCTTATCACGCTGCATGTCTCGAAAAGCTGGGCAGCTTGGTAGCTCAATCCCAAACGAGGATAACAATGTTGGCAATTATAATAGAAACAATATTATCGATGTCAACATAGAATATTTACATTTATGCTGGAGAGAGCAAGATCTTTAACAGATTATTCTCCCGTCTTATTTGATGGGACGTGCGATTTGTTTTGTCGCGTAATCTACTGTGTACCAGGTAGACAGTGCTCACGAGATTCGGTGCGAAGTCGGTTAAGACCACGAAAACCATGACCGATTTGAGGGCGAGGTCGGCGACTTCGGAATGGGCGACGACGTCACCGAATTCTTCGGAGAAGCGGAACTCGGCATCGTTTCCTTCGGATCCTCTTCCGGGTCCGGACGATTTATCTGAACCTTCTCGTTCGTAGCAGCCTGCATCTTCAGCTCGTAATTTCTGACATCCTCCAGAGTCATGCTGTGCCACTCGTCGATCCAGGTGAATGCCTGACGATGTCCCAGCAACAGAACCTCTCTCACGCACTGAAAAATTCTCATTTTATTCTAGATTCCCAGAAACATCATCTTCGAGCTGGCGAAACTTTGAATGTTATTTTAAACTCGTTTACCTTGTGAATGAAATCTTCAACTCGTGTCTGGAAGCCCCAAAGCTCAAAGGATGCATCAACGAGCTTGTAAGAACACATTATCGGATGGGTTGTTTCCCTCCAACCCTCTACCAGAGGTCCACGGCCTGTGACCTTCGACTGAAAGAACTTTGGATCCTCCTCTTCTTTGTAATGCTTTGCAGATATCTCGTCGTAAGCTATGTCAATGTAGTCCACTTCTCGATGTATCAACTCTATAGGTGTCAATCCTAAACACTGTTCCATGCCAAATAAACAATCATTAATTTATATATTCAATTTTAACAAGATCTGTTAATCTAATTTCATTTTATAAAAATATTTCTATACTCACATTTTCTGAGGAACCATTATTATCCTCATAGCGTGTCTTGATCGATATTTGAAATTTTGGGACGAAAGAACACTGAAAAATGAATAAATTCTCATATTATTTGACAAAATAACTCCTCTCGAGTGAATTATCTTCATAAATTTATTACTTACAGTATATTCTGCCAGTGAACATAAAAAGAAAATTGAAACATTAATACGAGTACAGAAAAATTCATAAAATGAATTTGTGTGAAAAAATGTGTTTACCAGTTATTGTGAATGGATAATAATTCCATGCCTTTTCCGTGATGTAAAATATTCTTGGTAACATCGATTGAATCCAATAAGGCAATTTGCTGAAAAACAAATAGACATTGAATATATTGTTGCTGAGAACATGACAAAATAGAATAAAACTAAAAATGCCACTTTGAATGTAAAGAAAAAAAAATTGCAACGGTTAAAAAAATATCGCCCTATAATCGAAAAAAGAAACGAAAAAAAATTACCTCGAGAGATGTATTCTTTTCTCTGTGAATTGTCCTTTCCCGTGAACGGGATCTTCGCACTCGGCGTTCTCGACGACCTCGACGCCGTCCGCGGAGTCGGATTGTTCGTGACTGTGTCTCGCGATCATGTAAAGTTGCCCGATTCGATACTGTTGGATCGGAATGCGGAGAAAAGTTGTGAAAAGTTCGAAAAACGTTCGTTTCGCAGATTGAACAAACATTCGAAAAATGTTACCTCTTCCACGGTGAGTGGCATGCATATCCTGTACTCTTTCGTCAAAACCATTTCGAAGGGTCGTCTGGAACGTCGTCCGAAGTTTCCGCAAGCTCTTCGGTCGGAGATCAGTTTCTGCGTTTACCGTGACGGAGAGAAACGAGAATCGACAAAAAAAATGTTTTATTTGACGATTGAAGAAAAGCCGACGGCACTCGACACGGCACGACGACGCAGACGACACAAAACATTGACGAGATACCCGTGAAGTTGGCCCTTCGGTAAATAACCGATTGGTGTTCGGTGTTCGTTTGTGTTTCGAGTTTCAACGTCAATTAGTTATAAAGTGAGAACAAAAAATTAGCAGAAATTATTATTAATTTATTCTATAATTATTCTTCGATAATTTTTTGTGTATTAGACGTAAAACGAGTTTTCCAGCGGTATGACGAATATCGCTCGTTCAAACTGCGATTGTAAGTAACTTCACGTGTTTTTCAACACATCGCGGACAAAACGAGCCTCCAATATATTGTCGACCCGGGGTTACGTATTGTTTCATCATAAAAAGTAACATGAGTCGCATGTTATTGTAAAATATTTTATCGAAAATTAAATCGGAAAACTCGAGACACTCGATACTCACCGAGAAATTATGTTAACAAAATTCAGTTGTCTCGCATCCGCGCTCGCGCGTCGGAGTTTATTGCAAAGGTACCAATATTTATCACAAAAAATTAAGAGCTGAAACGACGTGTGTTATTATTTAATGTCAAAAAAATTTTCCAGTTATTCCGCATGTGGATACAGAACGAGTGGGATTTTAAAAAAGAATGCACCAGGTGCATCTAACAAGGATAAGAAGGATGACAAGGGCGAGATTGACGAACTTGACAAACCTATAAAGTTTTCAACTTCAAAGGCAGCGACGTGGGATCCTGTGATGAGTCGAACCGGAGATGAGGATCCGGACGGCACACCCTGGTACCAGGAATATGTTGTTTCCGGTAGTGTTGCAGTTTTTATGATCTACTTTTGCATCCTGAGAGAGGAAAACGACATTGACGAAATAATGTACAGAGACTTGTCCGAACATTTTGAAGGCGAAGCTAAAGAGGCGATAAAGAGGTCTCAGTTGCCGTATTTAGAGTACCGACAGAAAATGCAAGATACAAAACAGCGTGAGGGTGATTCGCGTATACCAAATTTCTAATACAGAATCTAGGATACGCAATGTTCTATGTAAAGTTTTTCTCAGTTTTTGTTAGATCAATTAAATAAATAAAAATACTTTTATTTGACTAAAGGGGATAAAGTAGCTGTCCCCAGAATATATTTTTGACAATTGTTGCCCATTCGATATCTGGATGGTGACTTATGGTGTCTGGAATGCAGCGTTTCCAAGTATCCGACCAAGGAGCTGCAACGGTGGTCATTACCAAAACCACAGGATAGCTGCTCTGGCCAGAGTGTAGCAGCAGCTTGACTGTGCCTGGAAAAATACAATTGATAAATAATGATTTATATTACATTTTTTTTTGCCAAGCTTTTCAAATACTCACTACTGGTGTTTCGAGTTCGGAATACCCAACTGAGGAACGTGTAGAGTGGAACAACTTGCATATAAAATCGTAGTCTTGTTAACAGTCCACCCAGTCCAATTAACATTACTCTAAGCTGTAAAAATAGAATCTTGCAAAGGAATTTGTAAAAATTATGTCCTTTTTTTACGTTTAAAGAGACGTACTGTTGTGAAAACTGCATAATAAACCCAAGTTGTTGGCATCAAAAACAGCAAAATTGTAAAAAGGAGTGTTCCAACAAATAATTGGTCAGGTTGATATTGACAAGAATCCACTCTTTCTCTCAGAGGATTTTTCTTTTTGCCCAAAAACAAACGGAATAAGGCTGTCAATCCTCTAATTTGTATGCTGAAGAGCCTGAAATTGATGAAGGATATTTTACGTGTGAAATTTTTGTATTTTCCATATTAAATTCTTACCTGGCAGCATATACATAAATACAGTAAGTGTGAAAGCTGACCAGAGCCAAGATATCAGCAGCTATGGAAATTTGAAACGTCACTCCGAGTCTTCCAAACAACATGAGAACTTTGAAAGCAAAATCCATCACAGGCTTTATAAAAACGAGAAAAGTCCACCACAGATGTATGTGGTACAAGAAAAATTTTCCAAGCATCTTGTTGAAAGAATGATTGAGCTTGAGACCTGCTGGAGCACCCATTAGCCAATTCACCAAACTTTTCAGGAAATCCACAACTTTCTGTGAAAAAAATCAAAAAAGTTTGAATGTTCGTCTATGTTAAACTGTACAAAAATTACATTCTGTCGCATGATTTAAAAAAGATCAGGTATCTCAGTGAAATATGTTTACCTCGCCGTTATCCAGCAACATATAAGAGGGTGGTACATCGTCTATGATTTGCAGTAAAAATCTCAGAACCAGAACACCAAAATAAATATCTAAAGCTGTGGCCACAATGTGGTTGCCTGTTTTGAGTGAAAATTTCTTCTCCTGCATTATGGTAAGGAGAACCCATTTAGTGTTCTCCAGCCAGCCATTTACATGCAGACCCAGCGTTGAATATTTGAGAATGGGCAAAAGCTTGTTAGTTATTTTACAAAGTAAAAGAACAGGATACAGCTGTACTAGCATACACGACATCAGGACCGTTTCTGTATACTGTTTGAGCTTGGATTTATTATTTTTGTGCTCCTCGATCTCCTTTCTCTCAAGAATTCTTTTCAACTCTTGAAAATGATTGCCAGACAGTACTTGGTGCTCGAAAAGCTCAGCTTCGAGTAGAGCCATTTGATCGTAAACTATAATGACTGTGTGAAGTTTCAACGAAGAGGTTTTTTTGTGATCCGTAATAACATCCATAAGCTGATATTCGTAGTCTGTCTCTTTATTATCAGTTCTTCCATGATAAAGCTGTATCCAGTCAGGACTTTTTTTGTCCCTGAAACCATCGCATTCGATCGTTCTTGAGTAATACCCGATCAAATCGTTGTTCGATTTGTTTCCAGTTGCAGGATCTATTTTACTTATGCCGACTATATAAAATTTCTCTACGCCGTGCTCGTGATCATTGATAACTTTTCCATACATGTAGCCGGGCCCTTCATCGTTGAATTGGTTCGGAACGAATACTAGCAAGCTCTTCATCATTCTCGACACACACAACTTCGTTCATGTACAAAATTTATAACCTATCTTTACGTTGAATTATACATTATATTTTGCGAATTACGAATTTTATTGCTATCTAAAATTATCAAGAAGAATACTTTATCATATTTTTTCAATAATGTGCGCTCGTTCAGGCTGACATCATACGAACGACTGAAGAGGTCTCTTTCCCGTAAGAGGGCATTGTTTACTACTCGTTCGTGTCAGTCAGTGGTTTTGACAGTCGAATAGAAATTTATTACGACGAAGGGCACATTTTCAAACAACACAGTTTTCGGACTCAAATCTTTGAAATATCTGTACCGTCGTTGTCAAAAATGAAAGGAAAATAAATTAAATAAAATGTAAATTAAAATTACTAATGGCAATTTCGATGTTTCGATACAAAACTGCAAATTAATTATTTAAATCCGCACGTTTAACCTGTTTCCCTGTGTACGTGAATTTTTTTTTTTCAAACGCAGGAGTACCGCAATTGATAGGCGATATGACTTCAATTTGGCTTTATAATGCGAGAGTGTTTCGGAAAATATTTTGCGAAATGTAGTTGTTACGACATGGTTGCGAGTTCCGAAACAAATATTATGACAGGTCCGGGTATATACCATGAGCGTCAGGTAACACAATCATAATTATTATAATTATATTTACATGACATTCTTTAAATGCGAGCTTTTGAAAAAATTAATACCGTAAAATGAATATGGGTTTCAGGTAAAGGAGCTGTGCGCGTTGCATGCGCTAAACAACATGTTTCAGGAGCGTTGTTTCAATGAGCACGAACTTGACCAAATATGTTATGGACTCAGTCCGGATGTCTGGATAAATCCACACAAATCCCTTCTGGGACTTGGCAATTACGACATAAATGTTATAATGGCTGCATTGCAAAGAAAAGGCTGCGAAGCTGTTTGGTTTGACAAACGCAGGTATAAAAGTTACATTTTATTTTATTATTATTGTATATCATCAACAAAAAAATATTGAATTTTTATACTTATATTTTATCTTCAATTTTCCAGAGATCCAAAATGTCTGTGCTTGGACAACATAGTTGGATTTATTCTGAACGTTCCAACGGAATACAAACTGGGATTTGTTTTTTTACCCTTGAAAAGGAGACACTGGGTTGCTCTGAGAAAGATACACGGTGCCTTTTATAATCTTGATTCCAAGCTCGACTCGCCTCAGCTCATTGGCAAGGTAGAAAATCAATTGGGAAGCTTTGTGAAAGCCTGACGATAAAGAAACTTTGCTAAAATGATTCCAGAATGAAGAATTATTAGCGTACCTGAAGGACCAAATAGAGAGCAAGGAGAAAGAATTGTTTCTCGTCGTTTCACAAGAGATTGAGAGCTGCCAGGGGTGGTTGACCGAAGTTTCCGAAAATCCGGAAAACACTTACAAAAACGAGGATATGCGCTACATCGAGGACAGTTTGGCTGACGACGTTCAACTCAAGATCCCACTGAGGAAACTCGAAATCAATGAGAATAGCCGCGATTCGTCCAACAACGAAAACACTAACAAGAGGTAATCGTACTGGACGCTGGATCATGAGTATGTGTTACAAGCTTGTATATTCTACGAATTGAATTGCTGATGTGACAATAGGCAGTATTGCAGGCCGGATGTTCCGCCCAAGTCGGGGAAAAATATACAAAGGTGTTCAGTCTTATAATTAAATTTACTTAAGAAATTTTTGGTCTTTTTTACTCAGCAAGTTACAATCAAGTTACGATATCGTTCTTTTCTTATTATGCTCATGCGGCATAAAAGACACGTTGTTCCTTCGGTAATGCTGCGAATAGCAAGTATCTTGTATATTTATCAAATTGGAAATCTAGCTGAGAAGACAGTGAGACTCTTCTTAAGAGAAATCTGGTATTGGTACTCGCATATTTTACGGGGTAGTTCAACCTATACATATATATTTCACGCAAAAAAAAAATTATTTTTTCTAGTTAATTTCCGTGACCTAAATTATTAACTGTTTGTAAAGGAGATAAATTTTATGAATTTTTAGTAGGCGTTATTATTTTGTAAATTATTAACTGATGTATTTATCTTTTGTGTAACAATATTGTATGCAGCAATAAAAAAATCTTGTAATAAGTCATTTTTTTAGAATATTACGTTCTTGGAAGCAAGGTCGGCTAGAAATTATTATCTACGCTCGTTACATTTGCATTTGTATATTTATCACCATTTTATTGCTAGAGCCGTATTCATTTGTTTAATTTCGTGATATTGGGTGTGTAAGTATGCTATCGCCTTGTCGGTATCGGGACCACCTAGCCATTCTTGATACAAGTTTTGCACAGCTATATTCTCCTCTGGACGAAGGCAGGGAAGCTTGTGATATTCGGTTTCGAGTCTCGCCGCCAATTGTCGTGGCTGCATATTATCCTGGGGTCGTATCTGTGCTCCACCGTTCATACAACCTGTTAACATCAATGTTGCATTCCTTCATTTAAATAATTGAAAAGTTTTACGTAAATTGGCTACTCACCGGAAGGACAAGCCATTATTTCGATGTAATCGTATTGCAATTTCTTTTGCTTAAGTTTTTGCATGACATTTTGAATACTGCGAAAACCGTTCGCTATGGCAAATCGCAGAATTACCGTATCATAGTCTACTATCATAGCTTCCATGAAGTCTGGATTTCGTGCGTTTTGCGTGAAATCGATTCTCCGATGTAAGTTGTATAAATTTTTTGCCGCATATTCCATAATGTATTCAGCGTAACCACCAGAGCCTGAGCCTTGATGCGACCATAAATCGGTTTCCTCAGAATCTTTGTATTTTCCGAAAGGCTTATCCAATTCCTGTTCTTTTACACAATCCAATGGCATTTTTTGTTCTTCCAACATTTGCTCCATTTCGACTGAAATTTTCGTGTAAACGTTTTACATGGTTGCTTAAACTTTCATATTTATTGTCTACTTTTTTCTTACTTACTGGCAGTTATTACACAATCAACGTCTCGTGCATTGATCGATTGATTGTTGAAGTCTTCTCTGTACGCTTCTAATTTTTTGTCATAACAGGGCATTAGCGTTATGTGATAAACTCTGTCGGGCGACAGTCCTTTTTTCGGAGCGATGTGATATTTTATTATTGAGCCCATTATCTGCTGAGGCGATTTTACAACGCTTATGTACGGGAGTACTAAACTTCCGTGTGTTTTTTCTGCATAGCACACCCATCCTGCAAAAAAAATTAACAATTTTGTAAAACATTGGTAAAATGTCGATCAAATTTTTTTGTATGAGCAATAAATATAAAATTAAAATTAAAATAAAATAAATTCTCAAGCAATAAAAATAAGAATAAAATGGAGCAATTTAAAAAAGGGAAAGGGTCATCTTACCAGGACAAGAAGAAGCAAACATTGGGAGTTTTCCTGGTAAACCCCATGATTGTGATTTGTATCTCTCAACAAACTCTTTGGCTGACTCCAGAAGAGCAAAGTCTTCGGCTACTGTAATATCGACTACCATGTCAGCCCCCAAGTTTTTGAAGTAACCGGCCAATCGACGAGCAGCATCGTGAGGCTCCAAGTTGTAACGAGCGGCCAGAGACAAAACTGGTTGAACGGAAAGGCTCACAACGATGAATTTGCAATCCTTCGTTCTACCAATCTTTCAAAAATGTTTCATTAAAAAATATGATAAATACAAAAAAAAACATCAAAAAGTATATTAAATTATGAATTTTACCGATCTCAGCTCTCTTTTCTCATTAAAAATTCGCAAAATCTCTTCCTGGCTCTGTTGGGTGATAAGTACACTTTCCGCAGAAGTAATGCATCCGCTGCAAGCCAGACAATCAGCCAGAGTAATTTCGACTTTTTCCAATTTTTCAACACTACCGACCTGCAAGTAAGTTGAAGATGAGCTACTCGTTGATGTTTAAAATTTCGTGAAAAAAAAAATGTTCTCTCACAGAGCTATGCTCGACGTACGCCCCATCCTCTCGTATTTTTATTTTTGCTCCGGTCTTATCGCTCGATTTTCGAACTTCCACAGGTTTTATGCATTCCTATTCAATCATCAAACACTTTCAAACATGTTACGAATATTGAAAATTTACTTTTCTCGCTTGAGTACTCACTTGCGAGGGGGTTATGTAGTCGTCGAGATTCGTTATTTGTAATGCGCCACTGAATCTCGATGCCATTTTTGTTTGTTTAAAAAAACTGATTTACAAGAATGAGAAACTTTTCAAATATTTCATTAATGCTTATTTTATAAAATCGATTATTAATCACCGAAGTACGTGACGTTGAGGAAATGTTGGGAACGTTGGGAATTCATTGACAAAGCTGCGGCTTATTTGTGGTGTATTTACAAATCAGCTGATCTGCAATAATAATCATAACATCAATAATTTCCATTTGGAGTTTTATCGTGTTCTTTTTAGATCGGAAATGATTTTCCGGTTATTTCGAAGTTGTTTTAATATTTATCGTTAAAATAGAAATATTTTTTTTTATTTAAAAAATAATTTGAAACTCGTGAGACAATTGCTCTCATAGAAATAAAACCTGCTGTTTGTATCTTGGACTTTGAACTTTTCGAATTCCTGTTGGTATACTTATATCTTTTGATTCTCGCGAGATACAGTTATAATAAAGAATTAAAAAATTGTGAACTTTAAACGCGAGTAACTTGATGTGTACCTGCAAAATATCAGTGGAACTCTCATCAGATTGATAAAATATTGAAAAATGAACGGTGGTCAAGTTTTTAAATCAATTGCGAACAAAACTACGAAACGTGAGATATGGATTTTGATAAAAAATGAAATTTCTCTTTAGAATTATACTGCGATTATTGCACGAATCACGATATTTTCAGGATTTTGGAGCAATTCTGTCAAAAACTTCGCTTCGATGAGCTCGACGACGTACGAGAATTTGACGATAAACGTGCCGAAAGAATTCGTGTACCATGTGGAACTGAACAGACCAGCAAAGTTCAATTCTCTTACTACACCTATGTGGCTGTTAGTCGAGAGAAAAAAAATACACAACGAGAATACTCGTAGAGACAATTTTCGATCGAATTTTTTCAAATTTTCAGCGAATTTGGAAAATGTTTCCAAGAACTTGCCAAAAATCCGGACTGCAGGGTCATCGTGCTGTCAGGGGCTGGGAAGGTTTTTACAGCTGGCATAGACTTCAACAATGCCCTGTCCCTTGGACAGAAGACTGCTGAGCACAGTGACATTGCAAGAAAATGTAAAGTAATAGAGGATATTTTAGTAAAATACCAAGAGGCATTCACCGCCATGGAAAAGGTGACAAAATTTTATAGCACGAAAATAATATTTCTCGATAATCTGTTTTCTTTTTCTGTCAATTAACGAGGCTATTTTTCAGTGTGAAAAACCGGTTATCGCTGCGATTCACGGTGCCTGCATTGGTGCCGGAGTTGACATGACATCGGCCGCTGACATTCGTTACTGCACCAAGGATGCTTGGTTTCAGATAAAAGAGGTCGACCTGGGCATGGCGGCCGACGTGGGTACTCTCCAGAGATTCCCAAAAGTCATCGGCTCCGACAGCCTCGCGCGCGAGCTCGCTTACACCGGACGCAAATTTTCAGCCGAGGAAGCCCTGCAGTCCGGCTTCGTCAATCGTTTGTTCGAGAACAAGGAGCAGTTCGTAAAACAATCGAATTTTTAATGAGAATAATAATTTGAAAAAAAAATCCAAGCTATCGTTGTTATTCGAACGAAAAAAAAATTGTAGACTCTTGTCGGAATCGATCGCCATCGCTGAAGGAATTTCGAAGAAAAGTCCTGTGGCTGTGCAAGGCACGAAATTGAGTATGGTTTACTCGCGGGACCACAGCGTTCAGGAAGGCCTCGATCACATAGTGAGCATCCTTTTAATCTACCTGAAATCAGAATAAAAATGTTAATATTTTTCTTATTGATTAACTATTTATTTTCGTTACTTTGTCAGGCACAACGAAACGTGGCAATGCTGCAAAGCGAAGACTTTGTCAACGCCGCGGTGGCACTCGCGACGAAGGGAGATCCTCCGATTTTCTCCAAGTTATAAATTACATTTGACTCTAAAAATGAATCTATTTTTTACACTTTTTCAAAGAAAATTTAAAAATTTTTATCGAAATGTTTTGAGACTCGTTGATCATTAAATTACTTTATTCTCAAAAGGTCATATCTTGAAACAAGCCTTTTTTTTTGGGCATGGCAGCCAGTCTCTCAGCTTCCATATTTTCGTAAATTTTGTGCACATTTTCGTTGTCGGGAATCTTTACCTAGAAGCGAGTAAAATTTTGATCTCGGAAGATTCTTTCGTACGAAACTTACAATTAGAAGGTTGATGTAATGCTCGTAATTGATTCTGTTCGTCTGAGGATCGCAAGCCACGGTCATCATCTCTTCGATCTCTTCTTTAGAAAAAGGCTCGCCGATCTCCATCATGGCTTTCTCCAGATCGTCTCGCAGCACGTAGCCACGATTCTCGGGATCGAGAAGTTGAAACGCTTTCAACAGGTCTTCCGGTTCAGCAGGTTTATATCTGAAGAAAAGAATTGCTAATCGTTCCGTTTTCAATTTTTCTCAACTTTTTAATCGTTATTATCGATTTTTTTACTTTTGTTCGCTTATGGCCTTTGACATGTAGTCAACAAATCTCTCCTGCGTAACACAATTGTTCTCGACGTCCTCGACCTGAACTTGAATTTCCTGCAGCTCCGCCTCCGTGATCACGCAGCCTGTGACATAAAGGTTTGATTACTAGGAAGTTATATCACAAAAGAAAAAGTATTGACTCGTCAGATATTAACCCAGTGATCTAATAATCGTTCCCAACTCGCGAACATCGACTTCGTGACTCCGAGCGTTGTCGAAAACGTCAAAGGCGTCTGTGATTCGTTTTTCCAGCAACGTAGGTTCCGCCACTGCCGATAAAACAAGTTTTATAAATAAATAAAATAATCAAATCAATACCTTTTAAATATTTTTATCATTACGAACTTTTTGCGATCTTCACGTAATTGAATTTTTGCACGTGTTACTTTACCTTTCGTTAAATCAATATCACTATAGAAATATTACCCTGGAGACCCTGGGCTATCGATAAACGCTTCGCGATTAAGCTCTTTCGACTGAGTCTCCGGCTCAGCGCCCGATCTCCAACATTCGCGATTGAACTCATGTTTCAATAATTTCACGGGCATGCCGCTGAAATCGGTTTCTACCAAAAATCAGCAAATCGGTATGGAAAAGTTTTTTTGCACGTATAATTTCATAGGTAAGATTCTTACAAATACGCTATGGTACAAAAACAATTTTGACTCAGAATCGAAAGTCAAAGAGAATTCACGATGTTATTTTGTTTCTTTTTCTCCCATTTGCGAATGATTTCAGCAAACTGAGAAAGAAATGGGCAATTTTACAATTCGATTGAAAATGGTCTTGTTAAAAATGGGCGGTTTGCCTATCGATCTCGATGATATCTTCGATGATTTCGGACACTCGAGTTCCTATTTTTTTCGCCACTTCGATCTTCTCGTTGTTCGGCAGGTGTAAGTACCGCCAGACGAGGTCACCGTCGATTATTCCTCTCGCTGGATTACCTTGCATGCGAATATGATTCTTGTAGGTCCTAAAAAAACATCACTGATTTAACATCACCGAATCTAACATAAGAAAAATACAAGATATCGCTATTTAAATTTACCTGTAAGCTTTCGGATTTAGTCCAGCAATGTGACATATGTGGCTGACGAGTACGTTTTGCAACATGAGAAGTCTCCTATAAGTTTTTTCTTGAACTGGCAAAATGTAGCCAAGACCCCCATCCAGAGTTGCTGGTGAATAAACAGGAAAAATTTGTTAAAAATAATCCAGTTCGTTAACTTTTATCGAGAAACGAATGTTTTGTTTGTCACGTACCATACATCGTTACGTGTCGTCTGTCAGCGCCAGTAAAATGTTTTCTGTTGTTGGCCAGGTCACTGATTTTACATCTTATTCTGAAGAAAGTATTGACCTTTTGACCCAAGTGAAAATCGGCTTTTCGAATGAGCTTTTGACCGCCCAGACTTTCCCGAGATTCCGGCTGGTACATGAACAGCGCTATGTTGCTTTCGCCATCGGCAACGAGGAAACCCATGTTCGTGTTGTCGATTAAATACTCTATCGTGTAAACTTCGGACGGTCTGAAATCCTGAATAAAAATTTTGTTAGCTATTAGATCGAATTTGGACCTATGAACGTACACGACGAGGTTGAACTTACTCTGCTGACGAGCGACAAAGTTCGATATTCCTCCTGAAACCGCAATAAGCTGATTGACTTGTAAACGTCAGCTATTAGAATGAGACTTTTGATGCTCAACATTTGGTGAATGTAAATTTGCGTGTCTATAAAAGCTACACCGACGAGATCGCTATCTTTCAGCTGCCATATGTAAATCTATAATTTAAAATTGATCTCAGTGTTAATGGTATTTTGTTATTGTTATCAATCATCTGTCAACTTTTATCAGTGTGACGAAAAAATTGTGATATGTAATTTTACCTTTTGGCCGACCGCAGAGACGAGAAAACCTGAAACTTGGGTGATCGCGGTTATCGGGCCTTTCTGGTCTTTGCAGTAAATCAGCTTGAAACGATTTTTGGTCAGCGGCTGACCTGGTTCAGGTACAACTTCGATAATGTCGTAAATAAATATCTGCAAAGTGAATGGTAAATCATGAGAAGAAAGAAGGATAAGTTGTACGCAGTTAGATTTATAATCACAAGAATTGAGTAAAAAATGACGCACTCTGCCACGACTCGTAATATCTTCGCCATAATTATAATTTGTTCCTAGAACGATGTAACCCCTCAGTCCTGATCTTGTACCCTCGTAAGCGAGAGAAACGTTTTTAAGGCATGTAACGTGTTCCCACTCATCGAGATCTATTTTCGTATTGGGAATGGTTTCCCAAGAAACTGGAGAAAACAAAACGATGCTGAATTGCTCCTGAGTTGGATACAAGAATCTTTCAGGTCTCTCTTCCTCCGTGAATTCCTTCAAAAATAAAATCCCGTGTTAAAAATCATAACATAGTAGTAAAAAACAAGTAATTGTAAAAAAAAATCGTCAAAAACTCACTTTATCTTCTCCATTAAAACGGAAATAACTTTTCAATGGTTCAGCTGTACTCGTTATGACGCAATAAGTTTTTGTTTCCAGGTGATAGGTGACGAAGTGTGGAGTACACCGTAAAGGAACTTTTCGAACTGGCCAAGGTGCGTCGTACGACAGATGCGTTGGCAAAACGCAAATTCTCAATTCCTCCTATTAATAAAATAAAATGTATTTAAAAAATATTTTTGGAACATTGTGAAGTAATTCCAGTATTTTTAATGGAATTTCAGTGCCATTACTTTTTTGTTGAAGTATAAGAAACCCTGAGGACAGTTAACATTGTTGAAGGGCGCGAATGAAGTGACGCCGCCGTCGATTCCCATCGGGTGGGTCCGCAGCTCGCCGCGGCTAGTCAAAAATATCCAGTGAGGATAATCTCCGCAAATGAACACTCCATTGTAACCGGCGATATTACTGAAATATCGCATCATGCACGTTCGAGTTTCCGGTGCGTTTGGCATGTCTTCCAGCTTCGTTTTTGGACTGCGAACAAAATATTTATCAATGAACTTCCAGATCCATCGGTGAAGAATTAAAAAAACTTTTTAATCGTAATTTCTATTCGTACATCAACTGTCCGGGAATGATAGAATGGTCGAGCTTCTTGAATCGTAGTTTTAAATGGCCTTTTGGATATCTGTAGGCTTGATATATTTGCAGCTCTGAATCGAGTCGGATCAACAGCATGGGCCTGTTTCCGTGATGACCAAGAGCCACCATCAATATCTCTCGTACCTGAAAGTTTTTTATTTTGATAAAAATGTTCTGGATTATCTTCACGAAATGTTGAAATATGAAAAATATTCTTACCTGCATTTCTCGATTTGGAACCTCGTTAATCGACGACGAGTGCACGGACGTCGATTCCATGCTGTCGTGGAGAACGTACTGCCCGTAGCCGAAATTTCGGATCAAATACGACAAACGTAGATCGGGCAAAGAATAAATCTCCAACGTGCCGCTGTCTCGATACACGAGTAGCCAGTAAGTCGGTTTTATTTCCTGCAAATATTTCTGCCACCTAAAAATTTTCGAGGATTCATTGAAAAAAAATTATTCAAAGGTTAATTTTATCATTTTTAATATGAATCGGTTTTTGTTAGAAATGTCGTTTACCATGGTTGTTTTTTCGTAGGCGCTTCCTGGGTCTTCGTTGGAGGGGCAACAGGCATTTGGAACGCCGGGGCATCGCCGTACAAGAGATCGTCCTCATTGTCGATATTGCCAATGACGGTGGGTTCCTCTACACTTTTCTCTTCCTGAACTACAGGAGCGTCCGTCTCGCCTGCCAAGTTTTTCGTAAAAATTCCACTTACGTCCCTGTAAGCGCAGATCGCCTCGATTTGTGGCCTCTGAAACATAAATTACTTACATTAAATACGTCAATACGAATTACGATTAAATTTCACGATTTTTTGCAAGTAACGAAAATAAATTGCCTTGCACTAATTTTGAACACGTACAAACAAAAGTTCTGCTTGTTGAGCGTGAAGTCTCGGAGTCCCGCGACCTTCGCGAAGCGTTAACAGCATGACTTGACCGTCCTCCGTCAGAAGAGTCACGTAAGGATCGGCGCAGCTGGCGTGTATGATGGGACATCCAAGATCCAAAGGCATGTGTTGAATTTGTTCGACACCCTGCATCAAACGAACTCCCATCTGCGTTACTTGAACGATGTATCGATTGGCACCAAGATTTCCAGCAAAAATCGTCGTCCCTTGCGTACTAAAACCACTCTGCTCGACTTCGTTTATTTCCTGCCCTGTTTGCAGTACCTGAAAACATAGAAAAAAATTAATAAAATACTGGATAAAAGAAAAAAAAGAAAGTTGAATTTTGTATATAAAAAAATGAAATAAAACTTGCCATAGTTGAGTCTTCGTGGCTGAGAAGCAGGAACGAATGCTGTCCCTCGTTTTCGCCCTTTCCTTGGTTCTCATTGGTATTAGAACCTATAACAGTCCACATGTCTTCACAGCCAGGCAGCTCGAAAGTCGTGACGACTTGAGGTCGAATAGATCGCTGGAGAACGCAGAGAGCGCCATTCTTTCCATACCCGGACGTCGTAACCAATTCAACGTCAGGATCCGACGTGTGGGAAAATTCCTCGGACAGGAAAGCTGGCTCGCCCATAGAAATGTTTCCGCAAGGTCCGATGTTCAATAAACTGTCGCATACCTAAAATATTTCGTTATTGAGAAAAGTTGCGATTTAATGTTTTTTTCGCGAATCTAGCGTCGTACCTCAAATGTGTAAGAACTTATTCTCATCGACGTCTGCGTTTCGTTGCCATAGACCTCGAGCTCCTCCGGGTCTTTGATGTCCAAAACGTCGGAGGCCATCCAATCTCCGAGAGAGTCTTGCTTCATTTTCTTAGCGGGCGTTTCACCGCTGTCGTCCTCGAGCATTATCTCAACGTCGTCGTGACTTTTCTCACTCCCCTCCTCAACCTGATGCAACGTCTCGGGTTCTTTTTCCGTGAAATGAAGCAACAACGAATTGCCGAGACGCGAGCCAAGAAAGAGATAATTTTCCTCGCACATGCACACCTGAAGAATATTTATAAATTTTTTTAAATGCTTGTCAATTTTTTGATTGTTTCGTCTTTAATCAAAATTTACTCACGCACGAAGTCAATACGCTGGCCGCCGCTTTGTCGAAATGAAAACCACGAACGGATCTCATACTGTCGGCATAGAGAGACAAAACGTACAGCTCGCCAGTTTTTAGGGAAATTACCAATCGATCCGATGAAATGAAACACACCTGAGCTCCCTCGAGACTCATTTTTACCGATTCCTGAGGCTCTGTAATTTATTCGATGTTTCTTAAACTTCTGTACGATCGAATACAGGGGAAAAAGTCGTATTTTTTACTCACTAAGAGGAAAATTAGTGCTGGCATCGGTCAAACTGTTCAGTGAGACTCCATACGGCGGAATGCTCTGGTTGAGGTAGATCAAGGAATTAATAGCCATTATGAGTGTACCGCCGAGAGGCTTTTTTACAGGCACCGCCTGGACACAATCGAAGGGCAAGTTAGACACTGACCAAATAATTGGGTGAACCCTTTGTTGAATATTTAACGAAATTGCAACCATGGCGCACGTGTCTTGTCTGACCGCGATTCGCCTGAAAAAAAAGTATACATTTTATTTTACTGCAAAAATTTGAATAATTGAATACGTTTGAGCTATTTTTTAAATTTTTCAGTCAAAGTTTACCCAGCAAACGTCCGTACTGGCTCGTACAGAATAAGCAAGGTCGGCTCGTAATAGCCATAAAGAAACTGTAAATCTATTATGTTGTCCATTTTTTCCTCGAGGGTCTTAAGTACGATCATGTAGGAAGAAAGTATCGGTGTTTTGTGATGTGTCGTCATTTTAGCAGTATCTATGAGATCGGCGTCATCCAGGGACGGGTCTTTGCGAAAGGGTAAGACTACCAATTTACGACCATAAACTAACATCACAGCACATCTGCCTTCAGGATCGACCCTGACTATCGGTATGTGATGATGATGGGTCCATCCATCCTGAAAACAAAAAATCAAAGGAAAATGAACGAAAATTATAAAAATTAAAAAAAAATGAGTCAATACAATATTATAATAGGCTCCTCACTCTCATTTCTTCTTCTTCAAAATAATGCAAAGACACGGTTCTCAAATCGTGAGTTTCTGGATCATATTCTACGACGGAGAGTTTGGCATCTCTAAAACTGAGCAGCAGGGAATCTCTTGGTGACCCAACCAAGTGAACAGCCTGCAGTGACATTACGTTCCCTTGAAGAGTGTATTGAGCCAAGCACTCCAGCTTCATTTTTGGAGAACGCAGGTCTGTCGATGAAAAAAAAAAAATCAATTTAACTGTAAAAGACGAACAACTGTTTATTTTGTAATGAAAATAATAGTTACCGGAAATCTTTTCCTTTCTGCTGATATCGACATCGGGAATGAGCCGAAAAACTCTGATAATGTTTGCCCCTGCGACGACCAGACATTTTTCATTTCTATTAAAGAAATAGCAAGTTATCGCGTGCTCGACCCCAGTCGCGGGATGCGTGGTCTTGCAAATTGAATACATGTTTCGAATTTTTTTAAACACTTCTCTCTTATCAATTAATTAAAAAAAATGGAAAAATATGTGAAACATTGAGGTTAGGTATTGTTTCGGAGTAATTAAAATGATGGCGACACTTCGAGCGATACGGAAATCCGATGATTATGCGTAGAACAACACCAAAACGAACGTTTCGATATACTTTAAAGTATTTTTACTTTATTTATCGACTTTAATTCATAATTGATAATTCCGGAGCGTAAACATCCATCGTTCGGCGACCATGTTTATTTGAATGCCGGTCGGCCGCCCTTTTTGTCCAACGTCGTAGGGCGAATCTTCAAAAAGATCGTCCCATGAAAATGCAGTCTGAGCCCATCTGCGTTTGACGTTTCTTGCACACGGAAGTAAACCAGCGCTTTGTTTGGAATGGCTCGGACGACAACAAAGAAACGTGTGACAAACGGGTCAAGTACGCAGCTCGGCGAAGCATTGTTTATGCGATTACTTCGATAACGAGCCACGTGAAAAGTAATTCGCTACGTTTCGTCCATAATAACAATTTTTATCTATTGCGTCGAAACTCGCCGCGATGAAAATTCATCGCGGGTCGCGATGAGCTCCGACAAACATTCACGTAAAGTACGAATTTTCGTCCCCGAAGCGAGATAAAAGGATCGTCCTAAAATGTGGAAACCTTTCGAGGCTGGAAGCTCGCCCATAGATTGGTGTGAGGGCAATTACAGCATCTCCCCGAGCATCGCTGAATTTACAAATACGGTAATTAAAACGATATAAATTAATTTTTAGTGATTAAATGTCAAAAAAATGGCAATATTCATTTTTTTAAATTTTTGGTCATTTTTGTCCAGTGATTATTCATCTGTCAGTGATTATTTATCTATCGTCATTAATTTTTGCTTCAGCTGAGCAATGCAATATTCATCCTGCTTCCGCCGGTCCTCATGCATTTGTTCAGAGATTATGGAAGATTTGTAAATCCAGGAATTCACGTCATTTGGTTCCTGCTGATGATAGTTGGTCTCAGCAGTGCCTACTTCCACGCTACCCTCTCACTCATGGGTGAGTCATAATTCGTGTATCGTTATATCCCTTGTCAAACAGTTTGCTCGAGTTTTTTTTTCCCCAGGTCAATTGTTGGATGAACTGGCCATACTCTGGGTCTATGCAGCGGGCTTCTGCATGTTCTTTCCAAGGAGATACTTTCCAGGTTTCTTCAGGAACAACAGAAAGAGATTTTCTCTCTGGGTGGTTTTCTCCACTCTGGCTGCAACCGGATTGGCCCTCGTACACCCTGCTGTAAACGCTTTTGCGCTCATGACTCTGGGAATTCCAGCATTTGGATTCATGGGCCTTGAACTGAAAAGGTTTGTATCAAATAAATTGTTTTATGGATTATTTTTACCGCTTATTGCTTTTTCACTTACTCATTTTTTACTTAAAGTTTTTTTCAGTACCATGCAAATATCAGTTTGTTTGGAATGTTTTTTTTCGGTTTAATACAAATTTTACGATTTTTTCAGGACATACTCTCAAAGAGTGTATCGTCTGGGACTTCGTTGCGGTGCCATTTGGGTTTTGGCCGTGGCTTGCTGGCTGAACGATCGAATGTTCTGCGACACTTGGTTGAACCTGAATTTCCCATACTTGCACGCTCTCTGGCACTTGTTCATTTTTATAGCGAGTTACACAGCTGCGGTGCTGTTCGCTTACTTCTCCGTGAGCGACGAGAAACCTTATCAGACGCCCATACTCAGGTACTGGCCAAGAAACGATTTCGAGCTGGGAATTCCCTACGTGACTATCAAATGTTGCGTTAAATTCGACCCAAACAGTAACATATAATTTTCAAATTATGTTCGGTTTATCTTAAGATATTTTACGACGAGCTCGCAAAAATATTCATTTGCGGTACGAAAATTTCTTATTTGTAAACTTGCGATTTGCGGCACTGAAAGTGCGATCCCAGTGATTGCAACGTTAAAGAGATTTCATTGGAAAGGTTGCCAAAGTCTGTGATATTAAAAAACGTTTATTATTACTTATTGTCAACGCACGATTTTTATTTTGCTTCGTGTGCAATTTCATGAGTAAATTATTTACAAACGAATGTGCACGTATTTCCTTTAACCAACGATTATAATTTAATTTTTAGGAATTGAGTTTTTTAAAAGTTTTTATCGTTCGAGTACGCAATTTAGTGGGATAGTGGAAAATTGTATAAAGTAACAATTGATACAAAAATATTTCCCAATAAAGTTTATAACTACCTTGAAAGTATCCTGTACTTCTGTGACCAACGCTAATTATTTTTTCGTCAAAAATGAATTTTCATTCTCGAATGAAGTACGGAGAGAAACGCTCACGCTTTCGGAATTTAAAGATCTCCCGGGATTTTTCTTCGTGTGTATAAAAATTTTGTTAAAAAAAATGCGAGGGAGGGGGATCGAACGTATTCAGTTCAGCCAACACAAGCGATACGCCCGTAATGGCTGCGCCGTGGATACGTGCTTGACGTAGTGCGATCGTAAACTGAAATCATCGCGTGTTCTTGAAATCAAAAAATTATCGTATTGCGCCACGAACTAAAAAATCGTCGGGGAAAAATAGCTAGAACTGCGAAAAAAAAGCATTTTTTATTTCCAACAGCGCTCAGCTGAGCTTGGCGGAAGTAAGACAACGGGAAGAAAATAAAAAAAATAAAATGCCGCGAGGTGAGTAAAAAGTACAATACGGGTTTCATCATGTTTTTTTATCAGTTATCTCCTGTAACTCGATTATTTATTTACGCGCGTTTCACGCTGACGTTGTTCGAAAAAGATTTGTTTTCGAAAACGCGGCGAGATCTTGCTGCGAACGCCCGCGACGTTCCGCGTGTCCCGAAAGATCGATTTTTCATATTTTCCGTCTTCGATAATTTCAGGAAAGTTCGTTAATCACAAAGGCCGCAATCGGCATTTCACGAGCCCGGAGGAATTGGAAGAGCAGCGACGACAGGACGAGGAAAAACAAAAGTGGCGAGTTAGTATTTCTCTAGGTTATGATAAACTCTCGGGAACGAAACGAGAGCCATTGAATAATAACGATAAATACAACGGTCGCGCTGTCCTTCGTCCGGTCAAATTCACAAATAAACTCTCGAAAAATAAAATATACTTTTGATGCAAGGTCTTGAATCTGTATACCGGTGCTTCATACTTTTCGGAGCAACGGTTTGTTCCGGAGCGTTGCAAAGAGTATTGGGGGAGAGAGAAAAATTGGGATCATTGAGAGTTGGTGGTTTATTAGACTGAGATGTAGAATAATGGAATTTTCAGCAATCCAAAAGCGGCCACACGTCGAGCGACGACGACGATGAGCCCAAGGCCAGTGGTAACAGAACGAAGAAGGCCGATGGATCGGATTCCAACAGCGAAAGCGAAAGCGAATCGGAATCTGAGACGGAGGTATTTTGAAAATTTCTTTCGATAATTTGAAAATGTATTGCAAGTTGTAAATACTGATCTTTTTTCGTTTCAGGGAAAGGCCAAGGGTGTTGAGAATTTGATCGAAGTCGAAAATCCTAATAGAGTACAAAAGAAAGTTAAAAAGTTGTCTCAGTTGAATGAGACACTGGCTAAATCGTCGAAACCCGAGCTTTCACGACGGGAAAGGTGATTAGAGATTGAAAATGTGAAAATTTGTAATAAGCGAGCGATTTTATACCTACAAAAAATTTTCTTCAACAGAGAACAGTTGGAGAAACAACGAGCGCAGGCGAGTTATCAGAAATTGCATGCAGAGGGTAAGACTGATGAGGCGCGTGCAGATCTGGCGAGATTAGCAATAATTAAGCAGCAAAGGGAGGAAGCGGCGAAGCGACGAGATGACGAGAAAAATCAGAAGAAGATTGCGGCGCAAAAGAAGACCGAACAGACTCAAAGAGCGCTGGGTAAACGGACCTGAATCCGCATCTTGATGATCGCGCCGATTTATTAAAGAAAAGAAAGAAAAAAAAAACAGAATCTAATGAAACTTGTATACCAACAATGTTATTACAGTAATGCCCGAAAGGTTCTATCTCTACTTTCTTATCAATAATATAAACGTTTTCAACCGAGAACTATCAATTGTAACAGTTGAAACGATTAAAATTTTGATAATGAAAATCGTGCAAAAATTGAATTATGTGGAATACTGAGTATTATGAAATAAAAATTAAATGTAAACATTTTCGTACATTTTCTTGATTTTTTAAAACTCTGCAGTCTGCAAGCAGCGCCACGGACGTTCGTTGTACTAAAAATATAAAATGGTGAGAAGTGGTTGAAGGTTATGGGCGGTCGAATAATCAAACTTTCTTGCCGGTGCTAGAGTTTATAAACAAATCTTAGCGTCTCCGTTGCTCTGGCAACTCCATAAAAACGGGAAGATTGACGTGATCACGTATTATCAATTTCAGCAATCAGAACGTAAGCTGTCAACAAAAAAAAAATTTGATAGCGACCGATAACCTTTGGCCGCTCGGCTTTTATCATTTCTTTTTATTGTTGGTATAGCGAAAGAAACGAATGTCACAGATGAAAGTAAGAGTGTGCTACGATTCGTCATCGATTGAAATAAATAATTCATAAAAACTCTGATTGTCTGATTCTAGGCGCTATTCAAAAATAAACTTTCACACAATTTTTTGCGAAATTTGTCAAATAAATTCTTTTACGCCAACAGTTTCAATACGTCCTGTGATCGTTTTTCAAAAATGTCTATCGAGGAGGAAAAGCGTAAGTAATGTTGCTTGGTTTCGATATTTTCACGACTAAACGTCGATCTGAAACTACAAAAATGATTTACATAAACATATGTACTCATCATGTTGCGTTTTGCACGTATTGACAAAATTTCAGAAAAATTTTTGAAAATGTCGCTGGAAGAGAAGAGAAATCTCTATCAGATCAACGCGACGACAATCGATCAAATAATGACCTGGCACGATTACTGGTTGAAGAACAAATCGAGCATAACAAAGAGCAACTTGGAGAACGTTGAAAAAGTGGATGAAACCTTGGCCAAGAAAATTTCAATGTGGCAGGGCGATATAACGACTCTGGAAGTCGACGCGATAGTGAACGCGGCTAATTCTTCACTGATGGGTGGTGGAGGAGGTAAACTTGTGCAAAATTCGACTGTCTGTCTCAATTGTGCACAAACGGCAATGTTGGTTCAATCTCTACCCTTTGTTTTCTGCTCTTTAGTCGATGGAGCTATACACGCATCAGCTGGACCCAGCCTGAAGAAGGAATGCGCAACTCTGGGTGGTTGCCAAGTTGGCGAAGCCAAAATCACAGGGGGATATCAATTGCCAGCCAGGTGTAAGCTTTTGACGTTTATTTTGCGTATTTGCGTTATTCGTGACGTCCTGTCTTCTAAAAAAAGAAACGGCTTTTTTATTTCAGATGTGATACACACGGTTGGTCCACAGGGTGAGAGACCAGAAAAGCTGCGGGAATGTTATGAGAACAGTCTCGCTTTGGCTCTGAAAAATGATCTGAGAACTATTGCTTTTCCTTGCATATCGACGGGAGTCTACGGGTATCCCCAAAAACCCGCGGCTAACGTCGCTCTCACCACGGTCAAAAAATGTCTCCAAGATAATCGGGATAAAATCGATAGAATTATCTTTTGTCTCTTTCTCAAAAGCGACAAAGATATTTACGAAGAATTGTTGCAAAAATACTTTGCACTTGAGTAAGAGACGAGTCTTGCTTTTCCGTACGATTATGAATCTCCGCGAAGAACGGATGTGATAATAAAATTGTCATAATTATTATGCGCAAATGAAGAATCGTCTGAAATTATTCACCAAAAGAATAATAATTTTATTCTCTGCGCCATACAGTGACTTTATGTTCAAAATTTGACATGGATTATTCCATTTAAAAATTCGAATGTTTAATTTCGAAACGATACTATACAAAATAAAGTTCAATATTGTACTTTTAATTGTTTTATTTTATTCACAGGGTAGTCTCATTTTTTTAGAAAATTGAAAGAATGTTAGATCATAAATTATCTCACATAAACAAGGTTTCAAAGCCATTGGATTTGTTTAAAATTTTTTCATTTTAATCAATTTACAATATCACTTTTTCATTATGCTTACACTCATTGAAGCATTAAAGCATTCGTGAGAGACACGAGATTCACGCACAGTCATTAAATCTGAGAACACGTATTAAAAAAAAAACAGTCACATTCTTTTTCTCAACATACTGACACATTCAATACTAAATTGTTTCAATCTCTTGTTCGTCTCATTCTTGCTTCGTTTCGTCCAACAGCGAAACTGCAGCGATCGTTTTTCCTCAAATTCAATTGGCACTGTGAAAACACTAACGTGCATAAATGATCGACAATTGTGCAATGTGTATTTGTTTACGATTGTTATTTGAGCAAGAATGATCGTTTTGGAAATAAATCTAAAAAATAAATTATCACTGATCCAAGCATGTTTCCTCAAGGCATATGGAAAAACATATAATGCTAATTTTTCACTTCACGACGTTTCTTGGCACTGATCGATAAATTTGCTGCAAAAAATAACAGAGTAAAATTCACATATTCCCATTGAGTATATTAAAAAGCTTGTAAAACATGTTTCAAATACTCACTCTATGATCGCTGGTAATTTTTTATATCGACAAATCCATTTGTGTCCAAGTCCAAGGGAAGAAGTTATCGGAATCATTTGTACCTGATTGGTCTCGTTTCCCTTAAACTTCAGAGCTGCCTCGTAAAGCTTTGGAACAAAAATTAATTTATTTCATGTTTTTGGTTCAACTTTTAAACTGATCTTTCAGTAGTTGTTGAAACTACCTTCAAGCCCAAAGAAAATGGGACGACGTTGTCATCTTCCGCGTGGAGAATCATTATGGGACACGTTATATTTTCAACGTGCTTATCCGATTCGAATTTCAAGTTATTATCGAAGAATGGCTGCACGATCATCCAGTGGAACCATGGCAAATGTTTGAATATCAGGGCCATCGGATGTTCGCTGAGTTCGCTAGCAATATTGTTGAACGGAGATTCGAGAATGAGACCATTCGGCTGGATTCCTTCGCTCGATAATTGGGCCAACGTGTGGGCAGATACACTGTTCAGGAAAATGAAATTGTTTTAAAATCGAAAATATTTTTTTTTAGCTTTTAACTGTATTAATAATATCGTAAAAATGTACCCTGTTCCTAGAGAGTGTCCCCAAACGAATATCGGAGCACTTCCATTAACTTTTTTCATCAGCCATTGTAAAACGTATTTACTGTCGGCGACGACACCGGTTTCCGATAAATCTGCCGGATCGCTGTCACCGTAGCCTGCGTACGAACGATTAATAAAGTCTTTAGCCATTAAAAAAATAATGAAATAGTTGTGAATTTTGTCTTTGTAACGTACTTCGATAGTCGAAGCAGATTGTGTGGTAATCGAGCTCCTGAAACAGTTTGTAGAGTTCGATTCTGTGTCCGCTCGCTCTGTTTCCACTGTTACCGTGCATGTACAAAAATACTGGTCTCTTAGCATTGCTCAAAGCTTCCATATACTTATCATCATTCCACTCTAGAGATTCATTCACCAAAGAGCGTGGCAAAATTTGCCTGTGAAAAAAAAAATTTTTTAATTGAATACACTTTGTAATGATGTGTTGAAAGTAAACCATTTTGCATAAATTTATGTTGAAAATCTTTGATAAAATTTAGTAGCCTGTCAAAATATATATGGACTTTTAAAACTCACCATGTTCCAATTTTTACATTTTCATCGGTTGTGAGATAAAAATTTCTCGCCCCTTCTAGATGTCTGGACTCTGGCTTGGCAAAATCTGTACCTGGTGGCCAGGTCACTGTAATTTATAGATAAGAAAGCATTAAAATCGTTTAATTTGTTTTTTTAATAAATCAATTTTCGTAAGAAAATCAACTTGAAATTATGAACTTACTAAAATTAAGGAAAAGTATTTTCCTTTGTATAGTGTAAGAGTAGTGGAATATCATTGGTAGAATCCCAAAAATAATAATGTAGGTGATTATCGAAAGTTTCATTATCCATAGTACGGTTCTGAAAAATTCACAAGATAATGGATTATTCTATCAATTACAAGACAGTGAATTCTTTAGTACATACAATAAAAACATTCAGGACATAACAAAAATGTTGGGTGTTCTTTCTGAAATCATAAAGAAAAATACATATTGCTAAACCAAGATGTGAATAATTTCTACAAATGGGAAAAGTTATTCTAAATAAAGATTTAGATAATCGGAAAGTATTCATACCCGATCATCATCATCATAAAAGCACCCTTTGGATACCCATGGAAAAAAATACAAAAGGATGTTGAACATGGGGATTGAACATGAGAATACATATTGTGAATTCATCATGCGCAAAGTTCTCACCACCAAATAATTACTCGAACTAATACATCAGCTCATGTAAAGAATTTCCATTATATTAGATAACAAAATGAAAGTACATGTTTTCTCTCACAATATAATGAATAAATTTGTTGATGTTTTGAACCGATCAATGCAACAATGACATTACGTACATTAACACAAATATGATT
Organism: Cremastinae sp. A BG-2022a; assembly: GCA_030522545.1. NCBI lineage: Eukaryota > Metazoa > Arthropoda > Insecta > Hymenoptera > Ichneumonidae > Cremastinae sp. A BG-2022a. The sequence goes on along the minus strand of JAPYYW010000374.1, from coordinate 10,366 downwards.
ATGAATGATGGAAGACTTACATTCCAGTATACCAAATATCAAGGATGCAGAATGGTAGAACAGCACCCAAGAGTAGATAAGATGACTGCATTCTTTTCTACCCTTTTATTTATTAATTTATCAAAATCTCAGCTCTTTTGTTAGTAGTGGAAATCGAATCGAAGACTCTGTCAAACTAAGTCCTTTCAGTCGACATTCTCAATTCACCGGATGAAAAATGCTGCTTCGGTGCAAAAAAAAAAGTCAACAAAGTAGAAAAAAAGCTTTCGAGAAGATGTTAAAAAAAGTAGCACCTATTCTAAATGTAATAAAAGTACAACTAAGCGAAGAATGAGTTTCTTTTTTGTGAATCACTTTTCATGTCAGAACACTGATTCATATCTGAAATAAACTGACAAATCACTGCTTCTCTGACCATGCAGACTTTCAATCCCTTGTCTGATCACAATTGTAGCTCAACACTGGCTCACTCACACTAGTAACTGTAAACATATTATCAAATAGAGGATTCAAGCTGAATTGAAGATAACATTTGCGCATAGTCATTTACATGATAAATTAATGTAAACAAGGCCTTGCACCAAAAACTTATTCTCTTTCATTTATATTCAATGATAGTCTTCTAAATTTCTTACAAGAGACAATGATAGTCTGAAGTTTTTTCACCTTTCATGAACTTTCAATTTAAAAATCTCCATTTGAAAAAGCTCTAAAAAAAATTTTTACTTTTTTTAAATACCTTCGATTCATCCTCAACAGCAGTATTTATTCAAATGCTAAAACTTTCTTCATTCGGCTACACAAGTGGTAAGTAATCTTTTCTTGAATTTTGAAGCAGTATCACTAAAAGTATGAGAAACAGTCAATATTTTGTTTATGACTTCAGTTCAAGATTCAGGTCAATTTGGGTGATAAACTCAATTATATGTATCAAAAGCGGATTCACTGACATTGACATTGAGCCATCATATCTCATCGTGATATAAATTTTATACTATAGCAGTCTCTATTTTAGAATGTATAAAACAAAGTTGTGTAATATTTCTTAAACCTGTAAATCATCATGTTCACTTGAATTTAGAGACAAAAATTAATTTTTAAAAATCCTCTTAATCAGAAATTTATTCTCAAAAAACAGTAACCTCTCTCTTAAAAAATGGGATCTACACATGTAGAATACCTATTAGTGAATCAGGTACAAAATTCATTTGACCCATCCATAATCCAATATAGAAAAGAGAGAAGTGCTCAGTGTGGTATTTTTGGTTTACTGCTTGAATAAAGGAATATTATTTCTGGTATTTTTCAAATCGTACACATTGTGAATTCATTTTTTTTTTGTAAATTATTAAAAATTAAACAACTTTTATCTCGTATTGTCTGTAACTGTCAAAACAATGAACAAACGATAAAATTTCATGCAATAATACTAGCTAACAATTCAGGGTTCGACAAATTGTACCTTTTAATGAAACGTTTTTTTGGCAACCAGTATACCATAATATCGACAATAAGCGTTTTATTGTTTATCTAACAAAAGCTAGGATTTTTATCTGATGTTTCGTTGTCGCAATTTATATAATGATGCACAAACGTAAGTACATTTCCGTTGCCATGAAAGGGTCACAGACGAATGCACACAAACATATCCTGTTTTTGTGATCGGTCGAGTAATCTCTCTCAACGCGCAATTTTTCGAAAAATTCCATATTCGCATTTAAATCACTGCGGCAAAGCTATACTTTTTTGCGTGCATTATTCAAATGGGTGCTTTTTTTAAAATGATTTTAATTGCTGGATTGTCGGGGGGAAAGACACGAACATCGCGAGCCCTAAAATATCAACCGTCAATACTCTCAATTGGTACCGCCATCTATTGAAAACTTTCCGCAAATTCGAAAAAAATTTTAACGCCATCTTCCAGCGTGCGTGTCCCTTTATTTTCACAAATTTCATCGAGTTTCGATTCGTAACTCTGCGTGATACCGGTCCGTTGGCGTTATACAGCAAAATACGTGAAAAATGGTGTCAATCATGGAGCCGATTAGAGAAAAAGCTCTGCAAGAATATCGAAAGAAACTTTTGGAGCACAAGGAAGTTGAGTCGCGTCTCAAGGAAGGTGCGTTGTTCAATTTTTCAGCGTATTACCATTTTTCGAGTTTGCACATTTCTTAAATCGGACGCTCGACGATTATAACCTCTTTCACAATGATTCCTCTGTCAAAAGATCATGCCTTTGAATGTCTGATTTTCATTGTCCATTCGTAGCTGTTATTTGCTTACTCGTCGTAAAAATATATATTTTTCATGCGAATCAATTTAACGAAACTAAAAACGTGTTCTGTATTCAGTTCGAGAACACCTCAAGGACCTCACAAAACAATATGACAAGTCAGAAAATGATTTGAAAGCCCTCCAGAGCGTAGGACAAGTGAGTTTTCTTTGGTTGCCCCAGTACAAATATTTTTCCAGTTTTTAATGTCAAATTGTCATTCTAGATTGTTGGAGAAGTATTAAAACAGCTGACGGAAGAAAAGTGTAAGTAGGACCAGAAAGGTCATCCTCCTAATCGTATTTTATAAAATTCTTAAAAAGTTGTCAAAAAAATTCATTTATCTAAAATATCTATGATGATTTTGCAGTTATTGTCAAAGCCACAAATGGACCGCGCTATGTTGTTGGATGCAGACGTCAGTTGGACAAAAATAAGTTGAAACCTGGCACAAGAGTTGCTCTGGACATGACTACTCTCACCATTATGAGATATCTCCCACGTGAGGTGAGATAAAAACTCTAGATTAGTAGTTTTATAATTTTCAGGGGAAAATGGGTTTTCTTTTTTTCAAAATTTCTCGAAAATTTGCATGTATGTTCTTTAACAATTATTGTAGGAAATCATAACTTTTTCTCATGCTTCATAAAAGCCTATATCCCACTCTCTATATGGCAAAGCTTCTTACAATATTTCTGCAATCTTTGCGCATAGTCAAAGATTTATCTAGTTATTGAACAAAATCTAGAAAAGAATTTCACCTGATGATTTTACCGTTAGTTTACACAGAAAATACATTTTTGGACGGACTGTCGCGATAAAAACAGCCTGCAGGTTTAATCAAAATAATAATTAAATAAAAATTCCTTAATTATTTGCAGGTTGATCCTCTCGTGTACAACATGTCTCACGAGGATCCCGGTGACGTAACGTATTCGACGATCGGTGGTCTCAGTGAGCAGATTCGCGAATTACGAGAAGTAATCGAGCTCCCTCTGCTGAATCCAGAACTTTTCCAGAGAGTTGGCATAACACCGCCGAAAGGTTGTCTATTATACGGGCCTCCAGGAACGGGAAAAACGTTGTTAGCCCGTGCAGTCGCTAGTCAATTGGACGCGAATTTCCTGAAGGTCGTCTCGAGCGCGATCGTCGACAAATACATAGGAGAATCGGCGCGACTTATCCGCGAAATGTTCAATTACGCCCGGGACCATCAACCGTGCATAATATTCATGGACGAGATTGACGCGATCGGTGGTAGAAGGTTTTCGGAAGGAACGAGCGCCGATCGCGAGATTCAGCGCACGCTGATGGAACTTTTGAACCAAATGGACGGTTTTGATTCTCTGGGCCAGGTAAAAATGATCATGGCCACGAACAGGCCCGACACTCTCGATCCTGCCCTCCTCCGTCCCGGAAGATTGGACCGTAAGATCGAAATACCTCTGCCCAATGAGCAGGCGAGATTGGAAATTCTCAAGATCCATGCGGGACCGATCGCCAAACACGGTGAAATCGATTACGAAGCCGTCGTTAAATTGTCCGATGGCTTCAACGGCGCCGATCTCAGAAACGTGTGCACGGAAGCCGGAGTCTTCGCCATACGTTTAGAACGAGAGTACGTCATACAGGAGGACTTCATGAAAGCAGTGAGAAAAGTCTCGGACAATAAGAAATTGGAGTCGAAGCTCGATTACAAGCCTGTTTAAGCTTAACGATAATTAACTCTAGAACTATACGAAGTACGGTAAAAATGGAACCGTCTATATTCGAGTTTAATGTAAGATTTAATGATGAACTTTTGAGTTTACGATTTTTACGTGTCGGAGACGTAACACGAATTACTCAGGCCTGAATTTGATAATCTGACTCTTTTACCATTGTATCTTGATCAGTTACGAGACAATCGCTCGAAGGTTCTGCATTTTCGATCTCTGATTCCAAACGATTGATCTTGGAATAAAAAACTTACGCAACTGTTGGATTATTATTTTCAGTCTTCATTTAACATATAAACTGAAAAATACATAAATTTTTAATTAAATTCCTAAACGCGATCTCTTTCGTTCCTTGTACTCCTGTACATTGTCAAACTTTCTTTTATAGAGTATTGGAAATATACTCTGTTTGTTGGCAGACTTTCTCAGTGCTGCCCACCTTTCGTTTACTCCAGCCAACCGTTCGTTTACTTTTTGATGGAGCTCGAATTTTTTTTCTCTAAGCACGTACAGTCTCAAACTCTTGTCATCGAGTATCCACATATTTTCATCCTTCAAACAACACTCCAGAGGCTCGTTATCCAGAACAATCGTTTCGGAATAACTCAGTTTGCAGTCGTTGCTCGCAAAGTACACAAGAATTCTCTTGCTGCTATAAAAAGAAAGTACAAGTACAGTCTCTGTGTGCAATTTTTCCATTCTCAGGTGCTTGACAGGCAGAGTGTCGACGCTTTCGGTCAGCTCGAAGCATTTGAGGCTCTCGTTCAGCGTGTCCAGTTCTCCGTCCGGTATCTTCTCATTGAAGGCGTAAGATGCAATTTCCTCTCCGCGAAGATAATCCCACGCCCTGATCTTGCCGTCTCCACCAGCAGACAAGAGGATGTCGTCGTTCTGGGGAAATTGAGCGACTGCGGTGACAAATTTTTCATGGCCCAGACAGTAGGAGACGATGTTGTAACCATTGGGGAAGCACGAAACCCGAATTTTTTCGTCCCTGTCGGTAGTAACGACGCACTTGTTGTCTTTCGTTACGAGACAGTCGAGCAGCATCGACAAGTGCCCGAGAATGAGCTTCCCCTCCGAGCCGCCTTTCGTCTCGTACAGGTACAAATCGCCCGATTTGTCCGCCACGATAACGTCGTTCGTCGGCGTGAATCTCGCCCTGCTCGCCGCCCTGACGAGCGTGCGATTCGAGACCAAATTTCTCGAGGATCTCTCGTAGAGACACAACTGCTTACGGTTCGTGCACACGCAGAAATATTCCCCGTCGTTCGACACGAAAATCGTGGTTATCCCATGGTACGTGTCAATGTCGGCGTTGTTGTGATGCCTCTGTTTGTCGTCCACCGTCAACTTTGGCAGCGACAAACAGTCGACTCGGTCGCTCAATAAATCGCAGATCAACACGTTTTCACCCGAGCACATAAACGCGTCATTCTCGTAGACGGTAAAACTCATATTGCAAGCGAACTATTGAGTTTTCTCGGATAATCGAGTGATCCGGCGCGAGCACGTGGCTGCACCGCGCGAAAGAATAATGTTGATTGGGCTGACTTTTGAATCTTCCGTGACAAGTCCGACCGGTGACGCTCTCTGGAATTCTCATCGAAAAACTGTTCAACCGACAGCTGAAAGTTTCTTTCGCGATAACAATCTGTATCGCTTATTATCTGCACAGGTGTGTGTATACGTTTTTACGAGCTCGGCTGCTCGGCACAACGCATCGTATTGTAATCCTCACTGGACTTTTTATCGTTAAACCGACCACATCGCTCGTGAATTATGACGGAATTCATTAGTTTGTTTTTGCTACGTAAATCAATGAAAATAATGAGATAAAGAAGGCGAGTGTTGACGTGGAAAAAAAAAGGTTTTTCTGCGCGAGTGATAACGGTGCTTACACGTATTCGACGTACGCGTCACCACGCTTTTGCCAACGAGGAAGGAGAGTTTTTATGTGCCTCGCAATTATTCATATGTACGCGTTTTCTAGAAGTTTTGAAAAAAAAAAAGAACAAATGGAAAACTTCCACGATACGTTTTGTGACTTTTAGCGAGCGAAATTTATAGGTTACAAGTGCAGGTAGGTAGTCTCAGGTTTCCTGGTGTCTCGTGACGAGAACGCACACATGAGGCTCGACGTGGGAGTGTGAACGTCGAGATAAAGTAGGTTCGCGCGCGGATGCGGACGCCGAACGTTGGCTCAGGAGGCTCGGAAGTGAATAAAAGATAGAATAAGAGAGGAGAAGGTATTGGTGCGTCGTGAATGGAAAGTGGAATGGAAGTGGTCGAGATAAGCGCGGGGGACTGAATGCTACAGAACCGGCGGCGTGATTTCGTTTCTACCTACGCTCGACTGTCAGAGAAAAGCAGTTCGATTCCGGCTATCGCGCGATGTCGGCTATACGAATATAAACGCATCAACCCGTCCATCGAGTTTAACCAAAGTTTAACCTTGCTTTGTCAATTGTCATTTTTTATAAAATCATCGGCAAAATGATAAAAAACTATTCGCCGATCGCTCAAGCTTTTCTGGGCACTCTCTTCACTTGGGCCCTTACAGCAGCCGGTGCCGCACTTGTCATTATCATTCGAGGCAAACAAGTGAGTACCGCATCTTTTTCTTTCTCGCGATTACTTTTCAAAAACTACCACTCCGTACGACGTTTTCGCAATCTTGCTCGCCCCTTTTCTTTCCTTTTTCATTTGCAAAACTCTTTATCCTGTAAACGCGAGCTCGAATTTGTAATTACGAGTATTTAAATTTTTCACGACTTTTGCCGTGCGGACAGAAGTTTTTTTTTTTTTTTTTTCAGATAAAACGGTGCATGTGTCAGACATGCAATCAGTATAATTGAGATATAAAAATTTATATTTATGAAAAAGAGCTCATATGTTTACTTTAACTCATTTCTGTTTAAAAACTTCACGACATTCGTGTTACTTTATTTTTATTTAAATTGTTTGTTTCAGAGAAAATTGTTGGACGTCAACCTCGGATTTGCAGCCGGTGTGATGATAGCGGCAAGTTACTGGTCGCTGTTAGCACCGGCAATAGAAATGGCAACGGACAGCAAAATTTATGGGGAGGAAGGAGAATATGCGTTTATACCGGTAGCAATGGGATTCCTCATTGGGGCGGCTTTTGTATACGGAACAGATGTGTTGATCACATCGCTAGGAATTCAGTCCCCCAACGTGCTTCTAGCAATGCAGTCAGTCGGTACGAAAAACAGACGAAGAATCCATGAAAAATTAAAGAGTGACAAGGAATTAGACAATAAACACGCAATTAGTGGTGATAAAATAAGCGGTGGAAACATTTATACTAATATCGAGTCAACTACCATTGACGGTACTTTGACTTATTGCTTTATATTTTTATTTTTCATTAATTTAGTTTTTAATTAAGCCACAATACCCAGGACTCTAATACTCGCCTCTCGATAAATAGGATCAGTCGAGTATCTCTTGTACTCTGATTACTCTGAGTATGCCGCTGAAATTTTTTATTCTCAAGGTTTCTCACGATCGTTTTCCTTCTCTCGTTTCCCATACAACCCCGCTATTAAATATTTTCAGTCACCAGTGTATTTCAGCCTAAAAGCTTTTTTATCTCAAGCTGCTTTGTAACTTGACATTCCAGTAACGTTTGCTCGCAGTAATCAGCAGCAATTAACCAATAGTATTTAACTCATGGATTTTATACGTTCTTTTTTCTCTCTCGGCCTCCCTCTTTCTCTATACATCTCAGTATCGACTTTTGTAATTGCAGCAACGTTACGAGCATGCGACGATTAAAAGATCTATCGCTGTTTGGTATTGTCTGTGAGTGCAAGTAATTGCGTTTCGTGCGTTCGTACGAAACTTCGGCGCGTGTACTTGAGCTCATTCGAGAGAAAACTCATTGAACATTGTGAACAAGGAGATTCAAGAAAAAATGAGGCTTGAAGGAAAATACAGGAAACTAATCGATGCGACGCTAAAGTGGCTTAAAACGCGAACATTGAGTGAAACCTCGATTTGCCACGATTTCTCGCTCGCAATGAACCTTGAAAAATGATAATCGACGAAAAGCATTCGATATAATTATCTTTCGACGCAATTATTAAATAACGAACTGAACGGCGCAAGACAAACGATGGGAGGAAAAAAAAGTTTAGCATTAAGTACATGCAGGAGTCGACTTCGAATGATCCTATTTTACTCTGGTTGTCAGCCGGAAATGAACGAATCTCGTTGCTCTAATAGAAAGAAAGAAAAGAAACCTTGAGAATACGTAAAAAAATGCATCATTACGCAATTAAATAATAACTCTTAAGATTTAAAAACGCAACGAGAATAAATTTGTTTCCGGCGTTGATCGATGTACGTAGAATTTTCGAACATCGAGTAAAAACAACGAAAATGCGAGTGAGAGTGAGAACGATAAACTCGCATATTGGCAAGAGAGTGCGTTTGTGATCTTCGTAAAATAATATCGTGACCCTCGTGGGGACACTTGGCCTTTAATTTCTGTTTTCAGGCTTTTACGAGCAAAATGCTCGACGAAGAGCGACGGTAGGTGGAATGGGAAGAGCGACGGAAATCGAAGAGCAAGGTGCCCTGTACGAGGATCCGAGCAACGAGGAGAAAAACAATCAGTGGCGGCGAATATTGCTCCTCGTTGTCGCGATAACGGTAAATGAAAAAGAGCGATTCTCACATCGCCGACGTAATATCGTACCGAATGACGCGCTATTAATAAATCTTCCTATCCGTATCTCCGTCAACTATCTTTGCCACTCGCTGGAAATGTCAATCGATTAACGAACGTGGATTTATCCTCAAAATTTAACTCTTTTCTTTTTTTATTCCAATAGGTACATAATATACCAGAAGGTCTTGCCGTTGGAGTGGGCTTCGCCGCTGTGGGAAGTAGCGCGTCAGCGACGTTCGAAAACGCCAGGTAAGGTCATTTTTTTGTTCTTTTCTCTTTTTTTTTCTTCCCGTACATTCCGCGGCGAGGTCCAATTTCGAACGACCCGTTATCGCCAGTATTTCCCATCGTGATGAATTCGAAAATCCGTCATCGAGAGTAGATTATTCGAAGTTCCAACGAGCATGTTTATCCACTCGAGAGAGTCGTCGAACGTATTCGGTTTCCTAGTCAGTTCTCGAGATTGTTTCATACAGTTTTTTTTCTACGCCACTCAAGGTAGATTGCGCTCGGGGAATAAATGCGACGAGAAATAAATGCGTCCGGAATTGTTGGATTTTTCAAAGTTTGCGAATTTTTTTAAATTTTGTTGCTGGAAGGGAATTTTTACGTGACAATCACGTAAGCACTTTTTCTCTGAATAAATTTTATGATAAATGAAGTCAGTAGTCTCGAACTCGAGTTGACTAGTAAAGCAGTCACATTGAACGAAAAAAATTTAATTTTTTGCTATTGAAAACCTTTTTTTCTTTGAAAATAAGCTGAGTTGAAAAAGAATACAAAATGAGTTCTTTTAGTCCAATCAAAGTTTTTTTAAAGTAGATGCAATCTAAATTATAGACTAGTTGACTCTATAATACTCCGAAAATTTTCGTGAACGAAAAAAAGTGGAAAAATGCATGTACATGGAGATTTGTTCAAGCGATTAAAAATTCTTGTATGAAAAATATTTATCATTGATATTAACGAGGATATATGAGCAATATTTTTAAAAATGTGAGAATTGGACAGATTTTTGGTATGTTTTTTCTAAGTATATGGAAAAATCGATTTGAAATAGTTTTACCAAACGATTCAAGAGTTCTGAAACTTCAAATTTTCTGAAATTTAGTATTGCTTCTTGTCTTTTTTCTTATTTAATTGTTCAAACAATAAAAAATTGTTTAAACTGAACAGAACGTCAAGAATTAATTTTTCTGTTAAAATCATGCTGCTGATACGTTCTTAAGGTAGTTCTATAATTTTATTAATTATTTAGGAATTTGTTGAAAATTGGTACAGCCATTCTTTAATACGTTACGCATATGCGTACCAAATTTTAAGAGGTTTTACCATGTAGAAATTGAGATATTTAGTATTAAAAATCCCAATTTTCAGTGCTCTCCCATAAGAGCCTGTGTTAAATATTGCCACTTTCAATCCTAAATATCTTTAAATCTAGATGGTGGACCTTCTTAAAATTTTGCACATCTTTTTATTGTACTTGAAAGAAGCTTCCTCAAGTTTTTTAAAAAATCCTAAGATTATGAATTTTTTAATTTTCATACGTACGTAGCAAGTACAGGTCACCTTGGATGGCCTTGAATTTTGAGTATGTTGTTCTTGAAACAATTTGCAACAACTTTTCTTAATAAACTTAAGCTCTAAAACCACATGGTATCGAGATAAATTGAAATA
>JAPYYW010000373.1:0-58543 GCA_030522545.1 Cremastinae sp. A BG-2022a | reverse complement strand
TACCCTGCAGTCATTATCTCTCTCGGCCTCATTTGCACTTTGTGAGAGCAAGCGAGAAAGTAAAGAATGTAGGATACGAAAATATTATTTGTTACAAAGTTACAAAATTATTTAAGCGTGTAAGGACGTTTATTTTGTTTTGGCGTTATTAACGCTGCAAGAACGAAAAAGAGAGACGGTTTGAAATGTGCACGTGCTAACAGCGAATCAGGTATCGGGGTACATAGTTCTTGAGCCGGCCTACGTGCCCCACTCCACAATGCAGGTACGGTAGGAATTCTCTTTGAAATACACTCACACATTCAAACCTTTCGTTGGTGTCGCCATCAGTCGGACGTTTAGGGAACTAAAAAGTAGGCTTCAATACGCCCTATAGAACTGTTCTTCTTGTTACGTCTGTTTTCGTTGCCAATAGTTCTCAATCGGTAAAAAACTCAAATTGTAGGATATTTGAATTAATGTAAGAACAATCGAATATATATTAAATTTTCTCACGAAAGTACATTTTTTACAACTGTTCTGCAACGTGTTTTATTTATTTCCATTCATTTTTCATCATATCCGTCGTGCTGCGATACGTACACTTTGCAGCTTCGTCTTCGTTTCTTCCTTCCCTACTCCATTACATCATGTTCGTACATATCATGTATATCAATGCGGGTATCAGTTTCTTTACAATATTAGGGAGCATACAAACAGCAGCAAATATCCCCTATAATAATATTATTACAGATTTAATGTTTATATGTATAATAAGCTTCGTGACAACGTATCGCGTTGAATATTTCTCGGAAAAACACGCGATATATATCTAATGCATATTAAGTGTATATATCTCGTTTTCACATATAAATATAATAAACGGACTATCTACGAATGGACCAGAGGGGATCCAGTTGACTCAGCGGATCAACTTTGTCAGTCTTCTCTTGCGGTACCTTCGTGACTTTTGTCTGCGAGTTTTTCTGTCCCAAAGCTTGCTCACCACCTGTAGTAAAAATAAAAAAAAAATAATTTGAAAATATATATATTGTACGCATCGAAACTTTGTTGAAAATTCCTTATATTGGAATAAACTTTTAATGCCACCTTGCTGTCTCGCTATACCATGCTGAATTCCAACTCCAAGATTGTGTAAAAAGTCATCGGATGGATGACATTGCTGCGGTTTTTTCATCGCTCGCCCCTTGTTGCCTTTCATGCTCTCAAAGCATTCGAACGTTGATCTCGTCGATGACAATATACCACCTGAATGAGGAAAAACAATATGTTATTTAAATAAAAGTATCACTGATAAAACTAACATTATTCACATACTTTGCGAAGCTGATAAAACCATAATCATAAAACGAAAAATAATGTAATTGAAAAAAAAAATTAAAGTTAAAATATATAAAAAAAGTTTTATCATAAAATAAAAAAACAATAATTGAAATAAAAAATGTCACTAACCAAGAATTGATCGCTTGTTAAAATCACCCGATTCTCGGCTTACGCAGCATAAATTAACTAATATGTGGTATTTAACATAATTTATTTGGTGAATTTTGTATGAAAATTAAATGATAATATAATGTCAGTAATTTTCCAGCATTTTTTTGTTTGACTTATCAAGTGCTGCTGGCTACGTTTTACTCACGTTTCATGAGTGTATCCTGAGCATGATAAAGCACCATGCGATAGCCAAACAGCAATGAATCTTTGTCAATGAAGCATCTTCTATATTTTGCAAGAGTTGAGAAAACTAGAGGCACATCGAGAGCGCCGTGGCCGGCTCGTACATGGCAAACCGCTGCTGCTGCCAGTAGAAAAAGTCCACTGAGCGCGCCACCGTTCAGACAGTGAACGATTATTGGTTTCGGAGAACAATGTCTAAGTGCTTGTTCCGACAATATATCGGTAGCAAAAGTCAGCAGAGGACCTGGACTGCTAGGTAAACCGCTAAAAGCAATAGAATATTTTTTAAATCTACGCAATTATGAAATAATAAACCACAAGACATGAAAATCCATATTACTTTAATTTTAGACTTACGTCGATGGCCAGGCGAGAAATTGCATATGAACTATTACTTTTTCAGTTCTCGTTTGAGAATTCACGATAGCGATGACTCTCTGTATGTATGAAGTATGGTTCGTAGAATTTTTCAATGAAACCACAAACTTTCCAATCGTCAAATTTTTATCCTTGCTTGTGGGCCAATAGATTTCATTATTTAACTGTTAAAAAAAAAAGAACAAATCGATTGAGAAACTGAGAGTGAATAACTCCAAAGTCTGTAGAGCAATGGTTTAAATTTGACGTACCTGAGAATCTGTAGCTAAGCAGGCTATGACCTCGCTTCCTTGTTCCCAAATCATAGTCCAAAATGATTCATAAGCCTCAAGCTTAGGACCCTGAGCGACAATGAAAGCTGTCGGTGTCCACTGTGTTAAATCATGAACGTGCGATGCGTTTATGTAATCGGATGATCCGTCATTCGCTGAAAGTTTGACTCTTGTCGAATCGTAGGGCACCAAATTTGCCATTCTGTTCATGCTGGAATGTGCTTCGGCCACGTAACAAGTTTGTTTTTTCATTTCACGTTCCTAATGCCAGATGAAAATATTCACAATAAAAATATTTTAAGAGTGCTGAATAAAATAAATATATTGTTTTTACCTCAACATCAGTCAATTCGCTCCATTTGATATCCAAACTAGTCGATCCACTGAGAGTTTTTACAGTTAAGCTGTCTACGAATTTTTCATACTTTTCAATGTCTGTCACAAATTTTTGCATTGTGACAGGATCGCCGAGAGGATCGCGTTTGGGCTGAACATCCGTATACCAAGTGTCCCACACGATTTGAAGATTCTCGTGCTTGTCATCGAGATGTTGAAAACTCGGAATCTTATTGTCCTGTGTTTTCTCGTTAACTTCTGGTAATTGATGAACCAGCGCAGAGTCTTCTTTTGACGTTTTATCAATGGAATGTACTTCAGGAACGAGAGGTGCATGATTTATCGTTATATCGAGTTCAGAGAGCAAATCCAAATTCGATTTTGTTTCAATAGATTTCGTTGTTGTTTCCACCTGTAGCGCAGTCGTCGAGTTCGAGTTCGTATCGGGCACTTGTTGATGAGTTTCATCATTATTTGCAGTTTGACTGTTCGCCACGGTTGGGTTTTCTGAAGAGACAAAAAAATTGATCGAATTTATATAGTTTCATACGTTTTATATATTTATAAAAAAAAAAACTAGAATATACCTTGATTCTGTATTTGATTTGCACAAGCCATTGTATAATAAGTTGTACCGGATAATTGATTAGAACCATTGGAATACTGCGAGGATGGAGTGAGATTGGTCGTAGCACCATTGCTGGCACTGGTGTACCTCGAACCAGCCTCTGGCTGTGGCTGAGCGTAAGCTGTTTGATCAGGCATTTGTCCATTCTGTGGCAAAATGTACGAGTTCTCGATTGTCGTTTTGATTACGCCAGTGCTCTGCGAATCCTGATATCCAGAACTGTAGGTGTAAACCCCAATCGCCGGATCGTAAGAGTAGCCCGGATGCCCTCTGTACGAGTCTGTCGACGATGTTGAGATGCCAGGCGTCGCTTGAGAAATGTTTCCATACGTATCTCCGTAAGATTGAGAGTAGTTTGGATACTGCATTATTCCAGTGCTGTGGGCTTGAAATGGAAACTGATAATTCGTCAAGTAAGCTTGATTACTTGCAGACTTGGTATGGCTCTGAATCATCTCGGTTCCATTGGAAAAGCTTGCTGCATTTCCAATTTGCGATATAGAGCTCGCAACGGGATATTGATGAATTCCAGAATCAGCCTGGAAACCCGGATAGGCGTTTGGATAGTTGGAAACAGACTGGCTCGTCGAAACGTGGACATTGTGAATATTCTGCGACATTGACGTTTCAGGATAGCTCTGCTGAACCTGCGCCGCTGCTGAATATTCAGTCGGATAAGGCTGAGTTGTCGAAGCCTGACTTGTACTTGTAGCATAATAAGAGATTCCTATTTGACCTGAAGGAATTTCAGTATGGCCCGAAGGAACACTCGTCGAAGGATACACGGCCGAGGAATGAACGGTAGAAACTCCGCTAGTCACTATTCCCGGGGTTTGATTATTCACGTACTGTTCGCTCGCAGGATACGGCGAATTCGAAGCTGGTGGAACCTGGGGAGGAATCTGTTGACCCTGATTTGCGATGGAAGTTGAGTAGCCGTGACTTTGAATGTCTCCAGACTGCGGTGCTGGTAATTGTTGGGAAATCGATTGATGCTGAATAGGCTGTGAAGAAATCGATTGGTGCGGAATGGTTGGTTGAGGCACCGCCTGTTGAGAAATCTGCGCCTGTGGCATCGTTTGCTGTGATATTTGTTGCGGCAATGCTTGATAAGACAAGTTCTGTCCACTATCGTAATTTTGCTGTTGAGGTTGAAGAGTATTTTGCGGCTGAGTCGTATTCTGGCGGATATCTTCCGTACTGTAAGGATTCGATGACGAAATTACTGGTTGAGTCAAAGAGTGCGCGTGAGAAGGCGATTGATTTAATCCCAATGACGATTTTCCCGAGATGCTTTCTGGATTATAAGCAATGTTGTGCTGTTGATTCGCTGAAACGTTGTGATATCCCACCGAGGATGGAATTACTGGTTGAACAGGAAATGTGCCTGGAATCTGATAACCCGAATTTTCCTGTACAACGCTGTATTCGCTCGGATATTGAGAGTACTCGGTATTCCCGTACGAGTTTTGTCCTCCGACGGAATACTGTGGATATTGAATTGGTATTGGTGCTCCCGCAATCTGTTCGCTTTTTATGTTATAACCAGCGTAACGGGAACTATTGCTGGTTACTTCGGTGCCACCGGAAGAATGTCTTGTTGCCTGTGGATACATACTGTCGGTGTTCGTTGTACCGGTTTTTGGAAAATTTTTCCAAGTCCCGTTCATCACGGACCCATCCTCGCAGTACTGATTGTATTGACTGGAATTATACTGTTGGCTCATGTAATAATTTCCATAATCGTTCGGATAATATTGATGATAGGCTTGTGGATTTTGAAGCTCGGAGGTGATCGGGGTTACCGCATGCACAGGAATTCCAGTTGACTCGCCAGCTGAATCAATGGGATATGACTTTGATGTTGGAGCGTGAGAATTTGGCTGAACAGATGCAACGGGACTGGAATGCTTCTCACTCCCGTAGTTATTCTGTACTTGCTGTTGTTGTTGTTGTTGTTGCTGCTGATAACTCGTTGGATGAGTATTTTTCAACCTTGCCGCCAAGTGATCGCGCAACTTCATTCCGGATCCCGGCTTTCTCTCTGTACTCGCGACTGGCGCTATCGGGATTTCCGTATTTCCTTTGCCATTGCGAGCCATTATTTGTTCTCTCTCTTCCTCCTGTACCCGACAAGTGCTTTTAACGCGCTGCAAAAGTTTTGTCACGTTTACCTCGAGTTTTCTATAAAATTCGAGTCCTTTCGTCGATTTCGCCAAAAGATCCTCATACGCATCGTACGAAGCTATCAACGAGCATATTGTAACTTCGCGACGCTTCAGTATCTCTTCCACATTTTTACGGGTTTCAGCAGTACGAGCGTAAGCATCAGTCAACGCGGATAAAATGTTGTCCTGCGCTGCAAGATTTTGATCGATCAAATTAACCAGTGATTGATGCTTGCTTATTTGTTCGGCAAACAAATTATCCAGCGAGCCTGTTTCCGCTGTCGCTGTTACTAATAAACGTGTCAAGTCGTCCTGAGAAATAGATTCTCTCAATTTCGCATGCAATTCGTTACGTTGTCGATGCATTTCGTCCACTTTTGCCAGTATTCGCTTTAATTCCCTCGCATTCGCTTTATCGGTCTCACTATCACTTTTCTGACCTGCATATTGAGATAACAGGAATAAAAAATTGATAGTGCTCACTCGAAACATTATAATTCTTCAACAGCCAATGCTTACCTGAGGAAAGAGCACTGGGTGACGGAATTTTCGCCATGAGGTCAGCAAGAGGTTGAGCGAGCACCTGTAAATTGTGCACGTGCAGAGTCATAGCTCTGTGCAAAGCGTGATTGCTTTCAGATGCTTTGGCGTGAGCTTCTTCGTATTTTTTCGCCTCCCTCGTCAGATCGGTTGCCACTATTGTGGGGGGTCTCTTTCCCATTGCTTCTTGATATCGTTTTTCTCTGAAATACATTTAACATTGCTATTTGAACTATTTACATATGGATATCGAATAAATTTAATCGTATATATTCCAAAAAAAGTAACCGTTGTTCCTCTTCGGTGAGCAATGTATTAATTTCTTTCAGCATCGCCTCAACGTCCCGGTATGTATCAGACAATTTTTTCATTATATCAATAAGATCGTCGACGGCATTGGGTCTTGCATTGATAGCTGCGCAGCGTTCAGCCAATGTTTCCGGCAGAGGAAGAGGTTCAGACTCCGCATTCTGAGCATCCGGATCCCACAAACTGAGGTGCTGCAGCTTCAGAGACGCGAGATACGTTTCGAGTTGCTGATCACGTTCCTCGATCTTCGCCCCCACAGAGCGTAGAATTTTCGCTTTTTCCTCGGAGTATAAAGAACTCGCTTCGTGTACTTTCATAGGTACCAATCTGCATAAAAATTTATTAAAAAACCATAAATTTTATGTTACATTTTTTTTTTCATTTGTACGCATTTACCTGGCGAAAATGTCTGGACCTGAGACTTCAGGATCGTTTACGCTAAAGGGAATTCCCTTAACGAGGGATGCACCGTTCACCGTGGGCAACATGTCCTTCTCGGGCACTTCCTCATGATATATAAATTCATTTTCGTTTTTGGCTGCTTTTCGTTTTCCTTCGATAACGTCATTCGTAAATGTTAGGGCTTCCTCGATGGCTTCCCTTTCACCCGCGATACCCATTGTTCCTTTCGCGCTAGCGTACATGGATCGTGCATCGTTCAGAGACACCAATGACGCGTTATAAAATGCAACACGTTCACCCATCTTCTGCTGTTCCTCGGCTGCCAAACCTTGGTACAACTGAGTTACAGCCAGATGATAAGCTCTTTTGAATTTTACGTATCTTTTCCAATTCTGAAAATAATGATTTTTTTCATTTTTAACTACAGTACTGGTATCACAGATTCTTTCAAATTTCATTTTATTTCTATTTTTTACATTTTTTACCTTATATATTTTAGATCCAACAGTATCAGAGATTGTATTATCTTCGCTGCTGTTCGGTTCCAGTGTACTCAGAGCTTGCGAATAATAATCAACTATTTGTTTGGCAACTTTTGCTGAAAGAAAGAGAAAAGGATATGACAATCAAAAATATTATTAAAAAATGAAAAGTTGTCCAATTTTAAATAAATACTTGCCAACTATAGTTGGTTTTCTGTTGTCCAGCATGCTTTTTTCCAATATACACTCTTGAGCTTGGGCAAGACACAGTTGATGCATAAAAGTCATAAGTTCCACAGACAAATCCACCCCAAAAACATTACTCTGAGCTGGAATTGAATGCGAGAAAGCCCAAGCGGCGCATTGAAAATGAGCACAAGCCATTTTCATTCCTTCTGCTGAGGTTCTCTCTGTATTTGCACCTAATTGGGTATGAACTGCTCCAATGTTGTACAAAATTGACATTATTTCAAAGCGTATATTGGCTGAGGAGCAAGATACATTTGCGTAAGCATCGGACCTGCAAATGCATTAAAAAGTTGCAATCTTTGACAAGTACATGAAAAACTAAAAAATAAATTGGAATTTAGTACTAATGGACAGTAGGAAAAGGAATCTACCAGGTAAATGTGACAGCTGCAACTTCTCCAGGGCCCATGGGAAATCTGCTTTGTAGAAAATGCAGCTGACAATAATATTTTTGTAGCAGCGAGCAACCGGTGACAGCGATAGATGGTCGAACTGCCGTTGCGCGTAAATTATCCAACTGATGAATTTCATTGTTGTAGGACTCTGGATCTTCATTATAAAAATCTCGGATATACTGAAAATTTGTAGAGAAGTTGAGAAAATGAAAGTTCAATTTATACACCTATTTCTTTATAAGAGGCCATTTAGACCCAACTTTCGTAGAACCATTTTGGAGCAGTAAATAAAAAATGTTTAAAAGACTCTTGTTCTTATATGATTACAGATGACAAGATATGAAAAGGGTGTTTAATAACGTCACTTTTTTTAAGTGTAGTTTAATAAATGTATTTTATTAAATAAAATGACATTGAAGTAGGAAATATTTTTATGAGCGAGGTTCGAATTGTTGCGTCATTTTCGGTATTATCTGGCATGTCGTTATTAAATTATAAGAGGTGTGTCATCGTCTTACCTGCTTCAATTTTGGTCCGAATACAGTTGGTTCTGGACTAACTTTTAATTGAAAGGATATCATAGGCAACCGCGGGACTGCCTCCATCTTTGATAAATCCGCTATTGCAAATTCGTTTCTTGATTTTTATTTGATGAGAAAAAAAACCCTCGAAGTCTTTTCACTGCGATATAAAATCAGTAATTATCAAATTTACGAAGCCATGTCTTGTGTGTTTAAAATAAGTATCACAATGGAGTTCTTTTTATCGAACGATAGCTCTCACTCGTGACAGACAAAACGTCAAAATTTTTCCGTGCGTTACGAATACCACGAATACCACACGAATCTACTTCCCTCTACTAAAACATTTCTCATCATTGTAGAGCCGGTGTTTACTTGAAGAAAAGAAAAATTACGAGCAATGCACGAATACTTGACGACACATAATTTTTCGACAGGAATTTTCTCGACAAATTGTGGGGAATTCAGTATAAGGACGCAATATCAAAACTGCTTTTCCCAAATATAGAGCTGCAATTTCAAGTTGCACTTTGGCCACGCACATCGAAGAGAGGGAATAACTGATGAGTAAAAAAAACGAGTATCAGCGCCCGTAGTGGTAGGTTATAAAAACGTCATCTGTAAAAAAAACTACGTATGCATGGCTGCGTTTATCAACAAACTTTTCAAACGGAGCAGGGGTTTCTTTTTGAGTATATGCGTCCATAATTGTCACTTGATAAAGCGATGAGCTTTCAGAGCAGGTTCATAACAAATACAATTTTTTTTACATACATATATATGTGCATAAAGCCACAATCTTCGAGTTATTTTCATTACATATTTTTATTTCAACTTCATAAATTATCGATATTTATTATTGCGATGAAGCAAATATTTTATACATTTGAAAATTGTTAACTATATATATTTTATGGTTTTCTCCGATGCGGAAAGAAAATAGAAAAGCTCAAGCATTTTATTGTTATATGTACTACATACAGCGTTGTTTACATAAAAATATGAATATTTTTATAGATGTGAAGAAAATGACCTCCATCAAGCGCTGATTGAGATGTGTGTATAGTATAGGAAGCTTGAACTAGGTGTATTATGCAGATGAAATTGGGTAAAATAGCAGTGACCGGCGATTTCGAGGTCATTCCTGAATGACCATGCCAGAGCTAGACAAAACGTGAATATTATTATCTCATATTAACTGCACGTCAATTCGATCGTTGAACGAACACATAATAATAATATATACATATATGTCTAAAATAGAAAATCTCCTATATATAACAAAATAATCATCATTTATTAAGATATAATTATGAAAAAACAAATAGTATAAACTGTATAAGTAATAGTCAAAGAGAGTTAATTTTCTGTATCTTTGCATATATATATATATATATGTAACTCATATATATGTTACATAGAAAGCGTGTAAATGGACGAAAATATTTTCAATCGTTATTTTGAAATATTTTATCAATAAATATATCGCACCGTCCCGTTAAAACAATAATATAAAGTTTTTAGAAGAATTTTATGAAGAAAGTAAATATAAGTATAGTGGTAAAAAATAAGCTTATTATTTTAAGGCTTTTCACCGTGGCACTTTCTATTCTTAAATTGATCGATTTTCCTTTTGTCTGCTTAGATAGAAAAAGAGATAATTATTGGGAATGGATGACTTGTATAGAGTTGGATGGATGATTATTGTGTTGGGCGAGTACGGCGCGGAGTAAAAGTCGTTTTTTGAGGCTGCGAATATGTCAAAGGGAATGGAGAGGCTTATCGTTCAGGCCGAGATATACATATTCCCGTTGCGTTCTGTGTGTTACAAGAGAGTCGGCGGACGGGTTACAATCTCGGTCTTGTATACTCTCATTCCGCGTTCAATGTCTGTCGAGAGCGCCAGCAGGTACCGGGATCTCGGCTGGAAGCTCATTTTCTCAAATTTCTTCCTTTATCGCACATTATTATCTCGATAAAGTAAAGCAAAATAGTACATGGGAAAGCGAGTACAAATCCGCGTCTCATCGTGTACTTCGCTCAAAACTTGAGCTACTTTTCGCCCCGGCGGATATATACAACATTCTTTATTTGTGTCACACGTATGGGAGAGCTGACGATTGACGGTGGTAGAAACAAAAAGAAATTATAGACGCTTAAAAGGTGAGACCGAACAACACAATGCTATTTCAGAATGAAAGGCTAAATAACGTTCTCCCGGTTTACAGCACCGATACGCTTTTTATTACCTCTCGCTGTGAATTGTGAGAAGAAGAAAAAAAACGATCTTGCGCATATTTGCCAGGTTCATTCCAATTTACAAATCATTCCAACGAATCTTTTCCTATTTGCCAAAACAATTTATTGTGTTAATATACTTGCACAAAAAATAACAAAATTGTTTTTTTTCTGCTGCCACACACTATACTTTGATCGATTATTTTCAAAAATTCATCAAGTCAACAAAAAATTCGGTTTACAAGGATATACAAGGCTTAATGTACGTATATCGCAAGAGAAAAAAGCATACTTTGCGTTTAATTAGAAAGCGGAATTTATAAATGCGCTGCGATGAATATCGATTTGTGTCATCGAACTTATGGAGTGATTTTAATCATTATTAAAATCTCGATTATTTTCAGAATCGCTCTACGGACGAATGACTTATATTAATTAAAACACAACTCTTTCAATTTCAATTTTACTTAATATACGCAATTTATTGGCTTTAGTTGTATAAATATAGGAAAAAAAGGATATTTATATGCAAACGCACTAATATATCATTTCAAGTCGATGTGGAAAAGTTTATTTAATTTTATCATTTTTTAAATGGTTCACACGCAAAAATGTCTGAACGTCGTTAATAATGTCAGGTCGCATTGTACTCTAAAGAATATTTCTTCTTGCCAATGTTTTATCGTCAAATGAATGGAATAAGCCGGCGCGTGATGCGTGACGTTCAGGACTTGACAATTTATTCGAAGGCGGACGCCCGAGTAATCGGGTAAAGGACAAATTTCGCTCCGCGGTCGCCAAAGATTTCATAAATTTGCTTATTTACGGAAACTAGCCAACCTAACGGAAAATTTATGTACCAAGTACATAACTAAATAAAAAATGTATTATCAAAATAGCAGAAGCAAAATTCCGTGATGTACAATGAGCACGGGTTTTTTTTCTTTTTTTTTCAATTTACGTAATCAAAGTGGCCGATTGTGTAACGCAATTTACTGAATAATACGAAAAAAAAACATTTTTGAAAATTTATGGAAAATATTATAAAGACTGCGGTAACAAGAGAACAAATGTTTTTCGCAAAAATGCATTCGATTTTTTTTACTGTCGACGTTATA
This sequence comes from Cremastinae sp. A BG-2022a, assembly GCA_030522545.1. NCBI lineage: Eukaryota > Metazoa > Arthropoda > Insecta > Hymenoptera > Ichneumonidae > Cremastinae sp. A BG-2022a. Next base: position 46,830 of record JAPYYW010000373.1, on the reverse strand, counting down.
CTCTTTGTTTTATTGTTTGTAAAAAATAGAGCAGTATATAACGAAAAAAATAGTATAGATAAGATGCAACAGGTGCTTCGCTGGAAAGACGCGCGACAATTCGATGCGCTATTCAAATGTACGTGGCTGGAAAACTCGTCGCGCCTTTAACACGATCGATATACGTAATATTGGTGTACAGCACCTCGCTGATGGGATGCTCGAATCGTGATAACAGCTGTTTTATCCGGCACTCCGATGATCCATCATAAAAGACGTGTCTGATCACCGCGAATCATTCCAAACAAAGATTTTTGTCAACATCAGGCTTTTACTATATATGTATATATATATATATATATATACTACAATAATATTTGCACACTTGATGAGCACAAAAAAAATTAATTCGTTGTCACGATGATGATTTTCGAAGATACGACGAGCGAGTGCAGTTTGCTGGTAATTAATATAAAAGTGTCGAAGCGTGAATTAATAAAAAATTGATCAACGCCTAATATATGAAATCCCACTGAATTAACAAAGTTTATCCTCATTTGATCAGACATCAATAATCATACTGTAATAACAACGAATTACTTAAATTATTCATCACCGCGAAATAAAATAATGTCAATGATAACGCACAGTTATAATAAAATTTGAAAATAATCATATATTTATAAATATACAGATTTGAAAAGTTTTGAGGTGAATTGGATTGCAAGATTGAGCAAAGTATAACGATTGCGAAATATTTCATGAATAATAAGACAAAGTATTATTTTTGAAAGGTCCGATTGATAAATTTTCGGGCGTGCCGTATAGTAGATCGGACCTTCAAATCGACAGAATGGTTGGTAAACATATTTCTGTCATCGATTTTAAATTTATATTTGGAATATTACTTCTAGGACGAGATGGAAAGAAAAAAAAGTTCCGTCGAGCCGAGGAAAGACATGGATTATGGAACGTTAGTACTATTTATCCTTCGTATCGAAATTTCTTTTTTTTTTGAGATTTATCGAATAATTTTTTATAGCGTCACGCACTTGGATCCGGAAAGAGCAACGTGGAAATTTTGGAAAAAGCGTAGATACGTCGTCGGAGTTCTTGCTTTCTTTGGATTTTTTACTTCGTACATACTTCGAGTTAATTTGAGCGTTGCTATTGTCGCGATGACATCAAACACTTCCCGAGTCGACGAAAACGGAAAAACGTATTTTGTAAGTAAGTTCACCTCGGCACTTTTACTATTATTTTTTCCGAGTACGAATAATTATATAGTCGTATTTGTTTTTCAATTAATTTTACCTCGACAGAGTACATAATTCGAAAAAAGCTAACATATGTGATACAAATAGTATAATAATTTGCTTGATGAAACAAGTAAAGCAGAGATAAGCATATTTAGATATTTGAAACAATGTTTGTAGGCGCCTGAATTCGATTGGGACTCGAAATTGCAAGGACTCGTATTGTCGTCGTTTTTTTACGGATACATAAGCACTCAGTTGCTCGGAGGATGGCTCGCAGCGATAATCGGTGGAAAAAGAGTTTTCGGCCTCGGTATAGTCTCGACTGCCCTGCTGACCCTTATTACTCCGCCTCTTACCAGAATCAGCGTTAACGTCCTCATTGCTCTGCGAATCGTCGAAGGAGTCTTCGAGGTTTTTTTCCTTCTAACCTTTTTTATGTTGCCAAAAAAAAACAACGCGTAAATAATAAGAAATAATAATTATCTCGTCAGGGTGTGACTTATCCGTGCATTCACGCAGTCTGGGCAAACTGGGCGCCTCCGATGGAAAGATCGAAACTGGCGACCCTCGCCTTCTCCGGAAGTTTCGTTGGGACTGTATTCGCGATGCCAGTTTCCGGCCTGATGGCCGAGTACTTGGGCTGGGCCTGGATCTTTTACGTTTTTGGCATTATCGGAATATTATGGTTTTTCATCTGGTGGTATGTTGTCACTGACAAACCGGAAGATGATCCTCGAATATCCGAAGCCGAACTCAAATATATCAAAAATTCACTCGGAGATATTGAGAAAAAGGTATTATAAAATAGCGATCATTTAAGTGGTATTTAAATTTAATAAATCCAAAATTATATTATACTCAGTGTTGCTCAACATTTTATAGAAAATAACTCATCCGTGGAAGGCCATATTAACGTCTCCACCGCTATGGGCTATTATTGCTGCTCATTTGAGCGAAAATTGGGGATTTTATACTATGCTCACCCAATTGCCAACTTTTATGAGTGGTAAATATTGTACATATGTATTTTGTAAGCTCATAAAATCCTGAAATTTATTATTTCAACAAAATCTATCATTTTAGACGTATTAAACTTCAAGCTCGAAAAAACAGGCTTTCTGTCGGCTCTGCCGTATCTCGTAATGGCAATTGTATTGCAATTTTCTGGCCACCTCGCAGATAATCTCCGGTCTAAAAATGTTCTTACGACTACGCAGGTAAGTAATTTAAACAATAATAATTTTATAAACAAAAAATAATAATTTTCAATATATTCGTCCAAAATTTTTTACGTTTAAGGTTCGTAAAATATTCAATTGCAGTGCATTTTTATGCCAGACGATTTTTATGACTTGTGCAGCTTTTGTACAATCTCCGTCAGGCGCGGTTGCTTGTATTACGATAGCTGTTGGCCTCGGTGGTTTTGCTTGGTCAGGATTCAGGTAAGATATATGTTGTTAAGTGTACTAAGTTATTCGTATATATGTATATATTTTTAAGTTAAATTCAACTTAAAGTTTAATTACATATATATAACTTGACTTCAGTTTAGTATTCATATATATATTTAGTTATATAACTGTAAAATTTAAGTTTAGTTGTATATAACATATATGTATTTATATACATATATATAGACATTGTAATTGAATATTTTTCAACAGTGTCAATTATTTGGACATAGCGCCGCAACATGCGAGCGTTATGATGGGAATTGGCAATACAATTGCTACTCTTCCTGGTATTATAAGTCCCATTATCACCGGTTACATAGTACAAAATAAGGTGAAAATTTTTCTTTTTTTTTTAGAATAATATTTATAATAAATTTTAATATTTTTGTTATAGAAAAAATATATAATTTGTTTATTAATTGAATTGAAAAGTAAAATATTTCTAGACGGCAGCCGAATGGAGAACAGTTTTCATAACAGCGGGTGCGGTGTACCTCGTAGGAGCTGTGATTTATGGACTGTTCGCTTCAGGCGAGAGGCAACCCTGGGCCATCGACAAAAAAAAGGAGAACGTTACGTCCTATGATAATTCCGCTCTCGAAGTCGATCTAAATTTGTAAATTTTTCAAATATTCTATAGGAACCGAAAAGGCTTAGAAAATTGTATAAATACTTCGATGCGTGCATCTTTCTTGATCATCCTCACTGTATTGTGCAATTATTTATTGCAAAATCCTTGGAAAATTTGTACAGTAAAAAAGGGCGCGATTTTAAAAGCGCACTCTATTGACAAATATTTGCACTCTGATTTTTGCTGTGTATGTAGTTGAATATCTTTTATTTCTACGCATGTTTTGACTTCGACGAAATAACGCAATATGATTTTCAAAACAATTTGTAAGATACGCGTATCAATAAATTATAAAAAAAGAATGACAAATGAATTTGTGTGAATTCGATCGAATATAGGTAAAAGGCCCGTGTTCGGTTTTTTTTAACTCCCTTATTTACTGATTATTATAATAGTATTGGGACCCGCGGTGCACATAGAAACTAATCACTATACTGACATCATGATCAGTCAATTTTCTACCTCAAGCCAAAGTTTCACAATTATTTCGCCATGATTGAATACCTTTCAGAGTTCCGTATAACAATAAAAAAAGCCTATATAGCGGGGAGATCCCCGCACACGGTGGATCAAGAAACGTAGAGAAATCAACGTAGTAGTGATGCATGATTTAGCCAAAGTAATGCAAACGTGACATGTCACATTTGATAATTTCACACACAGAAACGTACTGACTCGGGGTGGGGATGTATGCACCACGCAAGTGATGCAGCCTTACCCATGTAGTATGTGCAATTTGAATGTCATTGCTGCTGCTTCAGGGAATGCCGTGAATGGCCGAGATTAGAAAGAAAAACGACACTCGCCGCCGCCGCCGCCCGCCGTTTAGCACACGAGCTTCGGGTGCGTGAAGCGCTCGACGAACCGTATCACAGAATTCTATCCGGAAACGGAAGACAAAGAGACGCGATTGGTCAAGAGCTGATACATTTCGCTGTATGCTCAGATCGACTGGAGCTCATCATCGGAATGCAGTTATGTTGTGTGTGCTGAGCGCGACGTGTTAAAATATTGAACATGGCTGATATCACGAAAAACATGACTCGATAAAAATGAATGGAAATTGATTTAATTCGTGTCGCGTCAAATGATTATTAGCTGATTCAGTGTAAGAATAAAACTTATTCGTCGCGTGTAAGCACCATTTAACCTCTTTTCTCTTTGTCTTTCTCAGGCGCGCATTAGAGCGAAAAGAAGTAGCAATAAATCTTGAAAAAAATCTCGAACCATGGATGACATGAATTTTGACGATGACATTACCATGGAATCATCGACGGAAAGCATCAATTCCCAATATCAGAACGTGGTTATCTGCGAAAAGTTACTACCCTATGCGGATGAATTGGACAACGAGGCTAAAATTTTTTTAGCCGAGATCAAGGGAGAACTTGGACGTGCTGTCATGCTCCGTAAACTTCGTCCAGATTGTGTTGCCTGGATAGACAAATTGCACAGGTTAAAAATTCAAATAATCCCATTTAAATATGTAACAGTCAATTAATTTTCTATACATTAAACTTTATATTAATCTACTTGAATGAAATTTTCACAGATTCCTCAGCATTTATCGTTATAAATTTAGTAAGGAGGATCACATAGTCTTGGTGAAGTTGATTTATGAATTATTGACAATACCAAACCTGGATCCATTCCTCATTGAAATATTTGGCAGTGTCCTCACAGAGTTGTTGCAGTATGTTTCAATTTCAGAGTCTTTGAGGTCTATTTGAATATTTCAAAAGGTGCTTAGAAATGATGTTTTATTTTCTTCAACAGGAAACAAGAATTAATATCACCTGAGGAATTGCAATTACCGTGGGAACCTCTTTACAGACTTGTCAAGAGTGTTCTAGATATTGGACAGACTCGGCGAGGAATTTATCGTTACATCTCGTGTCTTGAGAAAACTCTGCGCATGTTGGTTCTCAAAGCTAAAGCTTATTTTCCTGTAAGTGTTTTTTTTTTTCAGCATTATTTCAATACAAGCGGAAATTAAATTTTATCGCTCGTGTTATTATGTTTTAAGATATCTGCAACTCAAGAAATTCTTGATGAATTACGACCCAAACTGTGTCCATTGGACCAGGGCAGAATGACAAAGACCATTGAAATGATGGAATTATTTTTGCCATTGACGTTGTTACCCAGAGATCACAATTTGGGCTACAAACTTTGGTTGGACGAACTAATGGTGCTCTGGGAGACATGTCACAATGCTCAACCATGGGAACAAAATCTTATGTGGCTTATTGGAAGACTGGCCTCGCACAACATTGGATACATTGACTGGGAACCTCATATCCCATTGATGTTTACAAGATTTTTCCGAAGCATGAATCTCCCCGTTTTTTACAAACAAATTGACGGAAGTAGACCTCACAAGTTTGAGCCCACACCAGTTTCACTTTGGATCGTGTCCACTTTGGGAAATGGCTCTAGTAGTCAAATGTACCTGGAAAAATTTTTGAAGACAATAGAAACATACTTTCATCAAGCCAATTCTGGCCCTTGGGTATCCAAATTGAGAGACTTACTTCATAAATTGACTCGTTCCTTCGTTCTCCGTATTTACAAGTATGTGAAAGCAGAAAACTTTTGAAATGTGAGAGTAGTAAAGAATGGTAGAGCAGAATGGAAGATTTTTTGTTTTTTTTTAGAGAGCGGTTTGGAAAACAATTTTGGGAAACTCCAATACCAGATTCTCACAAGCTTACGGACGCTGACATAGATGCTTTTGTAAAAGCTATTACGCCCGTCGCGATGACGGCTATGTTTAGTAAGTTTGGAGTTACGGATGCTTGTAAAGCTCTACAATACCTGGCATCAATAAGGCCCAATCTGGTGATACCGGGTGTTATCGAGAGAATGTACAGCACCTTGGATTCGTTGACAGAGCCCCATAAAATGACAGCTGCGATGTTAGGCATAGCAGCGGTTGTGAGACCAATGCTACAGGGTTCTAGGAATATTAATCAAGGTAATATTATTATTATTATTTTCAATCTTTTAAATTAATTGTCGGCTCGTGAAAAAAAAACCACGTCGTGTATTTAAAAATCTTTTAGGATACACGTTTGCTGAAGGCCCGTCTCACGTTCTTCCACTCCTATTCTCATTTCTTCCGGGTATCGACGCGAATGACGCAAAAAAGTGTTTCGTTACCTGTCGCCTGATATCAATTTATTCAGTGTTCGTACCATTCGTTGATAGCTCGCGATGCGCAGTCCCGATGGACGATGATGAAAGGCTCGTGAGCGAATCAACGTCGCGTTTTGAGGATTTCGTTCTGCAATTCTTCGATCGGATATTTTCTCTGATCGAGTCGAGCACTCTGGATTTTTTGACTCCCGAGAGTCAGACAAGCAACGGAGGCAAAAGCAAATTAGAAGTTATGGCCGAGGGGACGATGGCCACTGTTTGCTTGGCCGTTCTCTGGCAAACCAACGACACGATTTTTCAAGCTGCGCTGCACAAACTGTCTTCATTCGTGACTGACAGAATTTTCGAGACTACGGTCTCGGGACGACTTGCGGGAATCGTGTGCCGCGTATTTGCTCGAGTAAATGGAACAGAAACTCTACGAGCTTTGATGCCAATACTGTCTGAAATGATACTCGGACTTATTAATGAGAATGACGAAATTTATAACGAGGAGAATCTAGATAATAGATTATTGTACGGCATGCTATTGATGTCGTCTCTCATCGAAACGCACGGAGTCTACCTTTTGCCGTACATAGAGACTCTCACGTCTATCCTTGACAAGACTTTGCATCTAAAATCTCGAGAGGGACGACAAACTGCTCGTAAAATGTTTAAATCTATTTTTCAATCGCTATCAAGTATTTCTGCCATGAAATTCACGACAAATGGGCGGGATTGCAACGATCCGGAGTATCCTTACTTCAGAGACTGGGGTCTCGGATGTGACGTGTCTGATGTAAACATCGACTGGTACGTTCCAGGCGAGAATGAGCTTGCGACTTTACAAAGTTTATTTTTTAAGTACGTCGTGCCGGAAATGAAAAAAATTGAGGATCATACTGCGGGAAAAATTTCACTTACTAGGTAAGATGTTTATTGAAATAAATAAAATGAATTAAATTGATGACAAACCATTTTTTACAGAGACGAACTCTTGACGAGCTTAAATATCGTAGGCGACGCTCTGGAAGGAGGAGAACATTTTTACCCGATGCCGCATCATCCCACGGTTGACGTGGATCCACTCATTTCAGTCTGGACATCATTTTTACCGACAACAGGCGTTAAAGGTGAAATTCAGATGCCTGACGGTGGCAATGTTCGAGATTACGTGTTAAACGTAATGAGCAATTTGCAGTCAATGATGCTGAGCAATTCTGAAGACGATACCAAGAGTTTATTTTCATTAGTTCGGGTGTGTCAATCCGTTTTATAATCATTTTTTAATTATCAACTTTATTACTTTATATCCTTTTATAAAATTATACTACTTATCGCCAGATTTGGGGTATTCTGTTATTGGGAAGAGCACGACTGTACGAGAGCTTTGAATTCCGATACAAAAATTTCAAAATGACTAAAGAAATATTGAAAGACAAACTCGTGAAGAGGAAAGGTCACTTGTGTGGCATGTATCTTCTACTGTGGGTCGAGCTTCATCATGAACGACGATTACGAGAGCGGAATTACAGTTTCAACGAAGCTCATAAGCTCATGATTCACGAGCTTTTCAAATTAGCCACAAGTCGATACGCCGACGTACGTGCAAAAGCTCAAGAAATACTGTCATCCGCTTTCTATTCCTTTCCGAATTCTTATACAATTTTGTTGCCACAAATCCTTGAAATTTTTGCTTCTGATCCTGACGAGAATCACGAAGCGTACAAGGTATGACGTTTAATATCACTATTTTAAATGAAAATTAGCAAAAAATTTTCAAATGATTTATTTATTTATTTTTTTTTCAGGGTCTTTTATATCTTCTACTGGGACGAAGATCACAGTCGCTGATGACGATACGAAACTGGTCATTCCTTCAAAAAGTTTGGCCAGCTATCGTTCGATCAAAAGCTTCGGAAAAGTTGACTGTGATTCATCTGAAAGAAAATCTTGTTATGTCCGTTGATATGCATTTTGCGCTAAATGCTATCAAGTACGAGATACCTGACTCTTGCGTTACGGCGGGAGCGAGCATGTGGCAAAATTCACCACGTCCCAAAATTCTCCAGCCAAGTGATGCGGAGATCAACGAAGGTCTGGCAGTGCTTAACAATTTGAATCAGCGCAACGCCGATACTTATGATGCACTTTTGAGTGACCTTTTGCACGCAATCACCGAAGGAAATCCTCATTGGAGACACCGGTTAATGGGAATGAGCTTTATGCAAGATTTGGTTCATCCGGACCGACCCTACCCGGTAAAAGTAGTTCGATACTTCTTAAACGCTCTCATCAACGAATCTCTGGAGGAACGGAAAATTGCAACAAAGACTGTTCTCAATATGTTGACGCAACAAAAAAGAAAGCACAAAAAGGTTATAAAAAGTAATACAAGTAAGAAGTTTGTCATCCCGGAATGTTGAAATAAAACGAAATGTTTTTTTTTGTACTTAAAGATTGAGGTGAATTTGACGAAACTTGAAGCGATGGGGCATGGATCGGTGACGAAAACGGGCGAGTGGTATCCCGGTGTACGTTCGGACAATGCTTGGCTTCTGTACAATTATGAAAGTCGTCCGCTGTCGAAAGAACAGTGGGACGAGAGCAGATATGTGCACGACGCATATACCGGTTATTATACGTGGCCGAAAAAACTGGAGGTGTATGCTCCCTCCTGGGAGCAACCGGATCTCGATCCGAATACACGGGAATTAAATGATTTAGAGGGCGAGGTTCATTGCTTCTTCTCGGACTCTCAAAACATTGAAAAACTCGTAAAGTACAATAGTCTGGAGGAACGAAAGGGAAAGGACAAATTCAATCCATTCAGATATCTACTTTTCAAAGGACTGTTTCGAAATCACGGCAACGTTCACGTGAAGAACTTCTTGCCTCACCTGAAACGCTTGGTAGCCGAGCCTCACGAGAGCAGTCAACGCTGTGCCGCTGAAATAACAGCTGGTCTTATACAGGGAACGAAACATTGGCCTTTCGAGATGGTCGATGAATTGTGGCGAGAGCTTGCGCCGATTGTCAGAACAGCACTAAGCAATTTAACTGTCGAGACTGTCACTGATTGGAAAATCTGTTTCCGAGCGTCGCAGGAAGGACGCGATCCGAACAGGATGCACTGGCTGCTCGAATGTTTGATGGAGGAATCTCTGCTTGGGGATTCTACAACATCCTTCATCCAATGCGGTCTATTGGATATTCTACAAACAATGGGCGTGCAATCGTGGCGAAATGCCGAAATGATGAATCGCCTCATCATCCGCGCTGAGGAAAAATTACTGACGAACCCGTTCCAAAATGTCCGCGGACGCCTTGGCGCTCTTCTGTCGACGATATTCTCTGCTGATTTGAGATTTGCCCATTCTGAAAGTGATCGCTTGACACCCCGATCTCGCGGCTTGTGGAAAAAGATAATGCCAACACTGAGACAGCTGATTGAAGAAACATCGTCAAACGACGAATCAACGAGCAACAATGAAAATGTTCTGTCTCGAGTTGCCAGTGTGAAACTCGACACGGCCGGCACGTTCGCGAGCCCAGCTAATTCTAACAACAATGAACAAACTGTAAGACTTTTCAAGACAATCTGCAAGTGGATAATAGCGAATGCTTATAATTCGCTATATAGTTTACTGCCAGATTTCTATGAAATTTTGCCTATAGTTTGTCAGTTGGAAAGTTCGGAATCTGACGAAGAATTGAGCAATATATGCTCCGGTACTTTGGCTGTAATTGCACAAGTTCTCATATTGCCGCGCGACATGGATTTTGTTGTCAAGACTTTGCAAAATATATCACGGAGCACTTCTTGGTCTTCAAGAGCATCTTGCTTGAGTTTTATGGAAGTTTTTGTATTTTACAATATGAGTATTCTTCTTACTCAATCTGTCTGGGTCGATACTGTGCGCGAGATTGTCCTTCGATTGCTCGAAGACGAAACAATAGAAGTTCGTGAAAAAGCTGCCCAAGTCCTCGGTGGTCTGCTGCATTGCAATTTTATTGAGGAACAGAAGACCTTACGGGTACGTCATATCAATATTTTTTTATATCCTCTCTCTCTCCCCCTTACCTCAATCGCGAAGCCCTCTTGATGTACATACATTTATTTTTATTTATTATAGGAGTCCTTCAAGCTCAAGTCGAAGACACGAGTCCGCAATCGGGACGATCTTCGCGTTCGTCATGCTGGAGTTTTAGGACTTTGTGCCTTTATTCACGCTCATCCTTATGACGTTCCCAAATATCTACCGTCCATATTTGAACATCTCGGAAGCCACCTTAGCGACCCTCAACCTATACCCGTAAGTATAGCATTTTTAAATAAAAATAATTTAGAAAATCAAATATTTGAAAATAAAAACTATATACATAAATAAAAACTTTGTTCCAGTCTACGATAAGAAAAATTTTGGGTGACTTCAAACGGACGCACTATGATGGTTGGGCTGATCACGCGTTGCGTTTCACAGAAGAGCAGTTAGAAATTTTACAAGATCTGAATGTTCCGCCTTCTTATTATGCTTGAAGCTCGTTGAGCAACGGCATTAAAATCTCGAGTAACCATAAATGTACTCGATGATTTTTTTCTACAAATTTCGTCAAACATATTAATAATTGTAGTAAAAAAAAAAGAAAACAACAACTTGTGCGTAGGAAATAAATCTTGAATAGTGGACGGATTAAAAGAGAGTAAGGATAAAAAGAGCAATATTTGATACTTATCAATAGATAATTTTTTGGGGATAATAAGAGTAATATTATGGTCTATTTTGCTGATAATAACGAAAAGAATTTATTCTAAAGGTGCGGATATACTTGCGAGCGGTTCGCAAGCTGCTTGCAGACGGCTCGCCTATGCCATGCGAGCGGTTTGCGAACCGCTCGCAAGTCTATCCGCAATCTATCTAAGAATGGAAGTTTTAGAATTTTTTAGAATCCCGTGCAAAATACACGTATCATTTTATTTATAAAAATCGTGTACAGTAGCGTGGATATTTATAAAATATTTTGAATATTATTAAGGATGAAGAATGGTAGTAGTAATGGTTAAGGAGGGCATTATTAACGAAGACTGCAAATATTTCTGATCATGAAATGCAGACTTGTTATTTCTCTCATTTGTCAGTGCTTGATAAAATATTTTGCAAATTCACCGAATTCCGAAACATATTTTTCATTTCACACTTACCTCTGACATCTTTGCTATGTACAATAATGCTCATCTGAAATTGACTGGATGTAATAAATAAAATGCTTTCAATTTTACTTTATCTTACCATTTTTAAGCGTAATAAATATATTTCGGTAACGAAATTAAATATTCAATCTTAAATAATAAAAGTAGGCGCAGTGTTCTAATTTTTTGTCTTGATCGTGCAAAAATATTTGATGTTAAGAGGCATGAAATGTTTGGTCAATGCAGGGGTTATTTACTCAGTTTGAAACCAAGATCTCGTGGTTTCATATATTCCTTGACCAAATCGTCGGTGATCGTGCTTCGTATTGTTTGGTGGTCTGCCACTAATTTTTGTACAACCTCTATTATTTCTTTCTTCAACTCTCCAGTTAAAATTTCGCCACTGGTATATCCCTGCAAGAAAAATAGAAGAAAAAAAAACTTGAGCCAACATCCAACGAAATTATTTTTTGTGCTGTAGTATATTTGAATTTACCTTTCTGAGTTTCTCAAGCTTATCGTCGTCTTCGAGAAAAAATCTGAGCCATTGATAAGAAATATCAATTTCACAGTTGCCACCCAATTGCCTGTGCTCCTCAATAGTCGCTTGACCTCCGGAAAATGCATGTTTGTTAATTTTATTTTTAATCTGTTTGGGTGTGTCGGTAAGAAATATGGCCGTGTTGACGTCACTCGCTGACATTTTTGTCTTTGATCCTTGAAGAGCAGGAAGAAAACTGGCGTGCAACAGAGCAGGCTTTGGGAAGCCCAGTTTGGGAGCTATGTCTCTGGTCATTCTAAAATAAGGATCTTGGTCTATGGCGCATGGTATTAGACAAGGAACTTTGGCATTTCCAAAGATAAAGGGAAAAGTACTGCAGATTGCGGGTGCAGCTTGGGTCGGAGGGAAACTTATTTTGCCAATGGGATCGCTTTCTCCAAAACCAAAAATTCCCTTGACTTGATTAAAAGTCACAGATCTCTGTATTTTGACCATGTTTTGATAAAAAGCAGGATTATTCCCGATATGCTCCAGATTTGAGAATAAGAACGTTTTTTTCAAATCAAATCCACAAGCTAGAATGTCCTTGGCATTTGCGTAAGAGAGCTCTATGGCTTCTTCCATCTTCAAATTTTTCCATATGAATTTTTCATCATCCGACAACTGAATGACCAATGGCACATCAAAAACATCTTGCAGCCATTTGCAGAAGAGAAACGGTACTAGATGGCCAACGTGCATCGCCTCAGAACTTGGACCTCTTCCGGTATAAAGGTAGAATGGTTTTCCATCCTCATAAAAATTCAAGACCGTGTGCATATCTCGATGGGAAAAGAATATACCTCGCCTGAGAAGATGATGAGGTGTTTTTCCGGTTATTTTTGTAAACCGCTCCAACAGTTCCGAGTCAATTTTCGAACTTCCAAATTTACCTGCACAAAATTTAAAAATACATTCGATTTCAAAAAAACGAAATAACCCAAGTCGCTATATTATTGAAGTTACCTATTTCATAATACTGTAATTTTTTTTACAACAATAACGGTTTAAAAAAAAAACAAACAACGATCCGTTAACTTACCTATTAGTTTATCGTAATCAATGCCAGCTTCATTTTTACTTTCTACAGTCCACGGTGTAACCACATCCTCCTCGTCGCCGGTGATCGAAAGACCACCAATACTTGAATTTAATTCAGCCATTGCGTTGCAAACAATAGCCTGTATACGATTACAGTTAAACAATACTTTTTAACCTAAGTTTTTGAAAAGTACATGTGTCATTACATCAGGTATGTATGTACGCGGTGGGATGACGAAACGCATCAGGAACGCAATTTCCGAAAACGTGCTACATACATATCCGACATCCGTTAACGCCTCACCCGCGCACCTGCGCAAACGTTGTCACAGCGATCAATCTATAGTCACGTCAGACGTTTGTAAGCCACCTGTTTGAAATTTTTCTTATTTTCAAAATGATTTTTATACATAAGGCGAATTCCACTTATCGCCCACAAAGCCTCAGTCCTATCCTTATTATATTAGTTTCGGGGCTTTGTGGACGTTTTGGACGATAAGTGGGAAAGCACACATCATTTCTGATCGCAAAATAATATTGAAAAATTGATTTTCATTTTTGAAAACTTTTCATATTAATCAATGCTTGAAAATATTTCAGTTATTTTGTAACCAAATCGAATTTATGGATGCATAATAAAGCAAACGACGCATGAATGTAGTCAACAATAATAAAAGAACTTGGAAAATATCTTGTAAAAACTTTTTAAAAAATCAAAATTCTCTTTCTAGAAAATAATTACAAAAGAATGTTGCATAACGGCCCTTAGTATTTTTTTTATTAAATCCAGTCTCATTATTGTACACATATAACAAGCTTCCAGACAATCGTAAATGTTAGTCATAAGAAAAAAATATTAGTAAAGTTTTTGTTTAGTCAAACATTCGTTAATATAATTCCCACTGATATACATATATATATATAACGATAAGCTTAAAGGAACCACGAATGGTTATCGAAAAATATATGTACTCTGTTTCCAATTGTTCTTTGTTGATCATTCCTTCATCTAAACTAGAAACTTTATTTTCAGCTTTCTCTTTTCAAGGATACTTTTGTAATACGCTCAAGGGCGAGGTGTATATTTAGATAAATGTTGGATTACTGGATCAGAGGACCATGGAGCTTACAACGTTAACAAATAGCCTTTGTAACCTTTCCTAAAATATTAATCATTAATTTATATTCCTGGCTTTCATAATCAGCTCGAATCGTCGATTTGTGCGTACCCCTTTGAGCAGTTCTCGGTTTTCACTTTGTTTCTTTTTTCTGTAAAAATATAATTCAGGTTCATTCGTTATATTTAATAACTAGTGATGAAAGTTTTTATAAATGTGATGAATAATGATAAAAAGTCCTTACCCTCCACCAATAGATTTCCTCTCAGAAACTATTTGTACAGCTTCATTTTTTCTCAATTTAAAACCAAACCTGGTATAGGCATCGTTGATGCGATGGTTCGAAGTTTTCGGAGAATTTTTCATATTTGAGCGAGGAGCGGTATTCACTGTTATTGGAATAGAAAATTATTCAATTGTTCATGCGATCATACTACTATGATCTAGAAAATAATAAAACACCTTTTGTTAAATTTGTAGGTATTTTACTGTTCATGGCCAAGTGACGTTTCTCAACTCTCCTTTTGGCATCGACGAGAGATTCCATTTTTGCAAATTTTTTTTCATGAATTTGAGCAAAGTTTGGAGCTTTTCTGGGCACTGGAGTCTTCACTTCTGTCAATGAATAAATAAATTGATTTTAGTTGTGGTTTGATGCAAGTTATGCAACGTACTTCTTACTATCAGAAATGCATTTAATGGAAAAAATAAAAGAAATACCGATTTTTTTATCCGAGTTAGCTGGAGCCAATCTGGGCTTGCTTAATCTATTGACCGAAGCATTTTGCGCCGTTTTGCTAGCGGAAATGGTGTGTAGTCCACTTGATATGGAATTCGATCTTCTCTTGAGGGTGGCCATAGGAGTTTTTGTGCTGGAGATATTCACCAGAGAGTTGGACATTCTTCGAGTATTCTCGACTCCTTTTGTGATGGTGACGACAGGAGTTCGTTTCTGATTGACTCGTTGTCCCGGAGTGGCCGACCTTGCCCGACTCGAGTCACGCGCCCGTTGTTTGTTTTCCGGAGTAGTTGGTGGAGTACTGGCAAATCTTACGCGACAGGCTCGTTTTGGTGAACGACCCTCGATGCTCGTCTCAATCTCAACGATGCTCCTTTTTCCAGCTTTTTTTCGTAAAACTGGGGTCTTTGGCTCGGCAAGCTCGTACGTTCCGTCTGCCGGCTTATCTTCGATTTCCTCTTCCTCATTCAAAGTCTTTTTCGCGATTTCAAATGTCCCATCTAATCGAGAATCCTGACCCGAAGCCTCTTTCAGGGAGAACGAATCGTCGTCCTCGCTTATCAAAGGGTTCGACACGTCATCAATTAATAAGCTGCGACAATTTCGGTCATCCTGCGACGATGACCTCCCCCCTTTCTTTATAAAATTTCCTCTTGCCGGAGTCGAGGTTAGTCCTGGAGACAGATCCAAATCTCGACGAATTCTCTCGCGCGGCGTCGACGATAACATTCTCGGAGCGTTCTGGGTTGCTCTTCCTCTCGCACTCCCAATAAACTCAGTGCTCAATGAGACAAAGGGGGATCTTGAAAGCTTCGAAGAGTCTGGACTAACTCGTGGCGATCTGGCAGAACCTCTACTCGGAATTCCTGTCTTTCCAGGCGAACTTCTTCGTGGCCTCTCACCCTGTGAAGTTCGTTCCTCTTTGTTGGGAGATTTAATCGGTGTTCTCTCAGTAGCCTCCACTTCCGTTCCATTGCTATTACTACGTCGTGTCGAGGATCCTCTTTTTTCTACTACATTCATCGGACTCTGACAATTGTCGAGAACAATCGTGAGTAATTTTTTTTCAATATTCCCTACCAACCCTGTACTCATCGAGTTCCTGGAATTTCTCACCGGTTTGGCATTATTCGAGGAATCGAGTTCTGAACTACCGTTATTTGCATCGAGTGTTGGTATTATTAACGATGTTGTATTTTTCGGTGACTTTCGACCACTCTTTGAGTTTTCATTGGAAAGGCTCGTCTTGTTTGGACTCTGGGAATTCTTCCTTCGACTCGGTGAAACTCGTGGCAATTTATTCGCTTTGCTCGACACTACTTGAGGACTCTTTCGCTTTGTTTTCGACTTGGGCGTTTTCAGAACTATCTTTGGAGATTTTGAGAATTTCCGTTCGAAATTGTCTTTACCCGGCGAGCCCTTTATCGGCGAGTTTTTCTTCGGCGTGCGCTTTTTTTTCTTCGCTCCGCTCGTGTCAGTTTCCCCTTTCTTCTCAGCGTCATTTTTCGACGACGGTGATCTTTTTGGGGTCCCGGCAAGAGAGCTCGTCGATCTTTCGGAGGTGGCTGGTGACTCTTCGACTACTGGCAACTTTCTCGGAGTTTTTGATAGTCGCAGCGGTTCCTCGGCGTGCGTTTTTGGCGAACCGAGATTCATTGGCGACTTTCTCGGCGTTTTTGTCGTACGGTGTGGTGACAAGTGTACCGTTATCGGACTGCTTTCCGGTGTTGTAACTTCCAAAAGTTTTGATTTTTCGTTTCGAGTCCGTCCTTTCGCCACTGTACGAGGACTCGCCGTTGTTGAAGCTACGTTCTTTGCTCGTAAGTTTCGCACCGTTTTTTCGACTTCAATGTCCTCTTCAGAGACAATCTCAATTATTGAGTTTTCCTTTGCAGATTCTGCGCCATTTTTAGTTTTCTTTTTCCCCTCATACAATACTTCCTCATCCTCACTTTTCGTTTCCTGCTTTGTCACTCCTCTTTTGCGTCTCTTTCGCGAATTTTCAATCTGTGACTCGTTTATCATAGAGCTCTCCAGAACATTAGTTTGCTCCAAAGATACATCATTGCCCTTTGCTTTCTTGGTACGCCTTCTTGTAGTACCGGTAGACTCGTTGAGTCCGCTTGATGAATCATTTATTACATTCTCCACTGGTGCCTTCTTGCGCGACCTTGTACTTTTTATCAATGGTGATTCTATTTTTTGGCTTTTATTGAGCGTCTGATCAGCATCTGAATCTTGTGATGTTAATTTTCCTGAGAAAAAAGATTAATTGCACAAAAATATATCAAGATATTCAAGCTACTAATTTGATTTTCTTATACATAAGTATGGATATGTAACTACATAATACTCACGCGTCCTGAGAACCCGTTGACTCGGCGGTGGAGTGTTTTCCTTGGGTTTCATTGCAATTGGCTCTAAAATCGTTTCGTTTGGTCCATCAATCTTTGCACCTGAAAAGTAATGAATTTTCAATTAATTTGAAATTTTGAAAGTGAACGCTGCAATGCAGTAACATGAATCGCATTCTTAAAATTTTTATCAAGAGATCATCCCGCATTGTCTTTCTCGTGTAAAAATAAAGATACGCAGAAATATTAATTGTAATATTAATTATTTCGTTTTGGAGTTATTGAATATAAGAGTATGTACATATTTTTGCAGGTTATGATCCCGGGTTTGAACGAAGAAAATTTTCTGGCGGGAAAATTGTGGACAAAAAGAATTCGGCATTATTCATGCGGACCGCTGATTCGAACGCCATATTTGATTTCGTATCCCGCCCAAACACACACTAGATGCACGCGCATTGTATTTATCTTTTTTTCATCCAACAGTTTTCCTCAATTCGACATTACCACAAAATAATGGTACATATTTGACAATTTTACCTCGTCTCGTTTTTCTTGGCGACATTATTTCTGAGATCGGAATTCTCCAGTTTAGGCGATTCAATTAAAAATATAGCAATACATAAACTGGGGGCCGGTTCTTGAAATCTCGACGTTATATTTTTTTTTTATCGCGCACGCAGAAAAACAATCACACACTACACAGGAAACAGCCGCATTGCTTTTCAAACTGCCGTTCACGGTTCACGGCGCTGTGAAGTTGAAGTGCCAAGCTTCGCACTTTTTCCCCCCACTAGACGCTCCCCCATTGGTCCCGTCTTTCGTTCCCGTTTTAAAAGAACTTTTCGTTGGCTAATGATATTGAGCTTTCTCATAACATATACATGACCAATTGTATCTTTGCCAAGTATCTTTTTACCAGTGACACACGAATATATTCATGATTAAATATTTAAAATAAAAGCTGTATATTATTTGTTTTATCAAATTCAACATGCAGTGAAGACTTTCTCAGTCTATGTGGGTGCAAGTTTAGCTCACAACGCTCTGCCGTTTTATAAGATCGCGGAAAAACTGTTATAATAAAAGATTTTTCTGCTTTTGCCTTCTTTTGATCATTTTATCTTATAATAATAAAAGTTACCGATATATTTTGTTGCGCCCGCGTATATACCTTCATGGTAATTTATGGAAAGAGTCACTGGTTATATTACCGAGTAACATAACCCAGTAACTTCATACGTATGCAGTATGTATGTGTAATGTGGAGTTTCGTTACGTAAAGATTTCTATCTATCGTGAATTTTCTGTCCGATTGCACGAGTACGAGTTCTTCGTTTCAATAAAAGGTGAAAGAAAGAAATCATTTTATTTAATTACTTTTTATGATATTTTTGCAGAAAACCCTGAGTGGCTCGTCAAAGAGTTGTTTAAATTTTAAAAAATAATTAAAAAGGAGTCATAGTGAGCTTTATGATTGTGTGGATGTCACAGGTAGCTGATTCGATTCTAAAAAAAGTTTTAAGACGTTTCGTATGTCCAACAACGATTTTTAGAAAGTATTATCCATGCATTGCATACAAATGTGAATAAGAATTTAAAAAAAGGATGCTTGTTTTATCTATTTTCATCTATCAAGTTCAGAATTGCAAAAGTTAACCTTATTTTTTAGTGTAATTGCTCAAATGAATAATAATTAGTGCGTTTGAAAAGATTTCGATAAAATGAAACAAGATAAAAATATATTTGGCTTTGACTGAACGATAAAGTTGTTTTATTTTAGCTCCAGCCATGTCCGAGATGAATCCTGTGGATAGACGAATGAAATATCCGTATACTTATACGGCAAAAATAATTTCATTCCCATGGGCCCATTACTGGAAGCATGCTTGGCTCACAAAATATTATGCTCTTGGCCTTCTTTTAACTCTGCCCATTATGGGCAAAATTACACTATTGGGTAAGTTTTTGTACCATTAAACTTTTTATTGAGGTAATGTTCATCAAAGAGACATTCACTTACTATTTCTTTGGCAGCCAATAACCCTGAGAATGTGGCCAAATGGAAGGAAATCAGACGAAAAATGTATTCTGGAGAGGGTCATTAATTTTGCATCTGCAGACAGTGAAGCTTGTTTGATGTAGCAAAAAAAATTGACTGGATGCTAAACAATTAATCCAGAAATTTTGAAAAATGTAACACTCAAAATTTAATAAAAGTGTAATGTAATTATTAATGAATTATTCATCAATTGATCTTTATAAACGTTCTTTCAAGTTTTTATTATAAAATATAGCAAGGAGAGATTCAGAGATAGGGGAAACTATGAAAAATAAACAATAGCTTTAAGGGCATTTATTACCAAATTAATTGTATAAAACATACATCACTCTAAACGACTGTCCCCCAATTGTGTTGTACAATTTAACGGACTATAATCTTTAGTGTATCTTAAATTGTACGTGTAGGCCCAGCCTAAATTTCCATGGACACGAGATTTTCTGGATCACGATGGTAAAAAAATGGATTAAAATGAAGGGCGAGTATCGTCTTTTTAATCAAATGTTCGAACGGTACGATTTGTTTTTTAATAAAAATAGTTTGAGTACTCAGTTGCACCGTGGTCTAGATACGTGGTATGTATGGGGGAATAGATCGATCTTGGCATTTGATGAACTTTGCAAAGTTAGTCAAATGAATGCGACGAAACTGAGTGAGTATCCGTTGCAGGTTCATCCATGAGAGTGGGTGACAACTTGTGATGATAGTTAAAATAATAAATAGTTCGGGCGATTGGAAAAGAAAAGGTAGTCTAAAATGACGCAATTATGCTCACTAACGCGTTATAACTCCTAGCGTTATTTTAAAGGATAAGAATATTATATAACCGCGGTCGGTGCTCGAACGAACCGAGATCTCTTCTTTCTTGTACTGGCTCCAGCAAATCGGAGAAATTCTACTGCTAAACGATATCTCAGATTTAACCGGGCTCTCGATGCGCGTTCCTTCTGGAACGATTCAAGTACAACCATACTGGGTTTATTTCGGCAAATAATACTGCGTGCGTCCATGTCACAAATCAGCCTCAAAAAAGTCAATGAGAGCAGAAACAAGTGATGATAAAACATTGCCAAATATCAAAGCTCATCGAGAATCGCGAAGCACATTTTTCCTCATCGGACCTTGAGTATAGTTTTAGCGTGTCTCGATAATGTTTACTTTATATGACAAATAACGGAGCGCGTTCTATAATACAGTATACATTTTTATAAGGTACATCCGTTTTCTCATTTTCAAAAGTATTTCCGAGGCATCAATTGTGATTCGTTATTGAGGCTCTTCGGTCATTATCCTTAACTCTCATAGTTTGAATCGTTGTCATCTTCTTCGACATCGTTCTCCTCTTCCCCATCCCCGTTGTTGTCGTCGTTGTCGTCGTCGTCAACCTCGTCCTCCATCTCCTCGTCCTGCTGCTCATTTTCTCGATCCTCGTCGCCACTATCCTCCATCGTTCCGAGCTCGCCTTTATCCATTCTGCTTTTTTTCACCCTCGGTGACTGCACGACCTCCTCTTCCACCGTCAGACCCAGGGCCTTACATTTTTTCTCAAAGTACGCCGAGAGACGCATACCGGCCCTGTGAACAAAACTATTTTTACAAAGACATAGCCGAGTCTTCGAATCTGGCGGAACGCTTGGTTCGTTCGGAGGCCAAAGATCCTTCATTTAAACATTTATTAAATAAAAAGCATTTTTTTGCATCCCAAAACACAGCTTGATCGCCATCGAAACGATCGCGTTTCCATAATTAATTTTTTCATTTTCAACATTCTTTATCTTACTTTTCCGCTTAACTTTGGATGTACACATATTATTCACATTCATGCACCACTTACTAAAATTTTTCAATATTTAAATAGACGAGCAGCTCTCTGAGTACATTGAATGAACATTTTTTAAAACAATCGTATATTTTGAATAATCATCGAAAGGTTGGGCCACTAATATTTTCTCTATTTAAAACAAAAACATGTTATTCTCATTCCCGAAAGAGACAAGAAAATTTTTTTTTTTTAATTTCCAAAAAACTGGCATGCCTTGGAACGAGGATAGCGACTCGCGTTTGTCTCTCAGTCGAACATGGTCGATACGAACAAGCAGTGATCGAATGTTATGAGCGCAAATGAATTTTTTTTTTCAAATAAACAAATGTATGAGTGGTTACAAAATAATACCAAGGTTAGTAAGAAAACATAATAATAATAATAAAGACAGACAAAAACAATATGGAAAAAGCTCTAGATTATCTCTGGCGTCCGAACCTGAAAAATGAAACAGACGTCGGTTTCCGAACTCTCTGTACTTACTTGTAAACAACGCTGTGCTCCTGATTGTACGTATCGCAATTTTCGAAAACAAGCTGACAATCCGTGACGAATTGTTTGACGTTCTCGTATTTTCCGCTCTCGAGTTTGCCCTTTATTGTGCCAAAATCCATCGGATTTTTTATGTAATCATAATAATCGGGTACTTCGTCGGTCGTGACCGGTGACAAGAACGGCCACGAATCAGGATGCTTCATAACCTCCGACAAAAGTTCCTTCAGTTGAGTCGTCGTCGATTTTTCCTCGACCGCTGCCCTCTTCGATGCTCTTCTAGTTTGACGGGCCACTGTCTCTTCGGAAGCGCTGCTGTCTGCGACCGAGAAAACATCCACAATTCATTATACAATTATTCATAATGCACGCTATTAATTTTGTTCTGTTAAGAATCCAAATTTAGTGATAACTAAGAATGTGCGAATATGAATTTATTCAAAAAGTGTATATAGTATGAATGCAGAAAAAAATTTCGATTTTATTAATTATTTTTAGCATACAAGTGAAAATAATAATGTTAACGAAATAGCGCGGCGTTATCTGTAAAGTAAAAAAAGAGTGAGGCACTAGAAATTAAACGCTGATTGTAAGAAATGAAAGGGGCAGTTTGTCAACCGACAATACTAGATTCATGTTAAAATTGGTGAGTAATATTAATTTTTTAGAATGAATTTTGATTTAGGTAAGTTGCTAAGTGGTACAATGTAAGAAAGAGGAGGAGGTTGATACAATAGTTTCGATGGGATTAAATTGCCGAATGGAACACGAGCGCAATACAGACCGTCCCAATCAGCCGATTCTGTAGTGAGAAGAGTCTTGACGAAGCCGTGAATGCGGGAGCGTGCAGCAGCCGCGCACAGCCTCCCAGTATCCTTCTCTCTTTCTCGCCCCCGAGCTATTAAAACACAGACACACACACCCAAAGCTAATCCCTGTTTTCCACAATTTCATTTCTTTTCATTTCTATACTTTTTTTAAAGGCATTTTACGTCGAAGGGTCACTTTTT
Source organism: Cremastinae sp. A BG-2022a (assembly GCA_030522545.1). Lineage (NCBI taxonomy): Eukaryota > Metazoa > Arthropoda > Insecta > Hymenoptera > Ichneumonidae > Cremastinae sp. A BG-2022a. The sequence goes on along the minus strand of JAPYYW010000373.1, from coordinate 23,996 downwards.
TGTGCAACTTTCCTTGGAAAATATCATGAGACGAGTTTAAGAAAATAAATTTTAAAAAAGTAACAATCGAGCCAGTCTCTTGATTGGATCGAAATTGAAAAATTGGTAAGAGAAAGAATAAGATAGACGAAAACTGAAAGCATCAAAATCCCATGTTCAAGCACGGAAAATTTCGTGTATTATTATTATTATTTAAAAATAATTTTCGATTTTCAATGGTTTCTCTTATTGCGAGAACATAGTTTACCTATTCTGGTAGAATGTTTACGTGGATTTCTACAATCGTGACAAGTCCATTTTCCACGAGGAACTCTAGCCAGAGGCGGTTCGAGACAATCAATATGAAAGCGTTGAGGACACGAGTCGCAGGAAACTAATCGCCCGTTGCTTCCACAGGCTGTGCACACGGGCTCGCCTTTAGACCTAAATTAATATTTGTTACGATAAATTAGTGATTCAAATATATATTATTGTTGTATAAAAATTAACAAAAAAATATTGATTTTATATGAAATTTGTCGAAACTGACTCTGTCTCACTGTCGGCTTCCTCTTCGTCTTGATTTGCATCCTCGTCACCCTCGCCACCGTCGCTATCAGGCACGCGCCTCGCTCGATTATGCCGCGTTTCTTTGGTCAACGTTGTTTCCTCTTCCGATTCATCCTCGAACTTTTTCCGCTTTTTTATCTTTTCCTTCGGCTTTGTTTCACGAGGCTTGCACGTTGAACAGAACCAGTCGCCCTCGGGCACAGCCTGTAGATTAAAAGAAACAATATTGTATACTTCTAAACAAATGGCTCTCTCTCTCTCTTTTTTTTCTTAACTCACAGTCAATTTTGGTTTTAAACAGTACAGATGATGACCCTTGTTGCAACCATCGCAGAGTAGCATGTTGTCGCCATTTCTGCGTCTTCGGCAAATGCGACAACGAGCGTTAGTCGCACTTTTTCCCCATGCAACTTTGTTCTCGAGAGTATTGAGATGAACGAAAAGTTGAGACCAGCTCGTGGATGCCATTAAAGATTGTTCCCATCGTTCGCGAGCATCCTCGATTGAAAATTTGTCCTTGTCGTCGCCGCTGAGAGGTTTCTTAAAGAATTTTGTCTCGACGGCATTCGAGAGTTGAAGAATAGCACAAGCCATTTGTTTTATGTTAGCTTGTTGCTTCGGATCAGGAGTGATGTCGTTTTCTCCAGGAGGACCGAGATATCTGCCTGGATCTTTGTACAGTTTTCCAGTGGTGCTGCCAACCTCGGAATCCGGAGTTCCCGGTCTGCTGTTCTTTGACTCGTTCTTTATTTTATCGAGGGCTGCATTAAACGGAATGTCCGTCTCGAATTCGTTTGGACCATAAACGAGCTTCTCGCATTGCTTGTCGTATTTTCCATTTGTTATAGCTTCTCTCCAAGCGTTACGATCTTTAACCTTCAACGAGCCTAGACAGCCGATAGTCAACTTTTCTTCCAGATCCAGAATAGAGTCCCGTAGTGTAAGCTCCATTACGGAATCAATCGGCATGTCGGCTGGATAATTGAGATTATAATTTTCCACTTTGTTGCTCTTCTTGGAAGTCTTTGCTGTTGTATCCTTGGGTGGTGCTTCAAACTGTGTATATAAAATAAATAAAATTATACATTATTTTTTGAAATAAAATATAAAATCGTTTAGTATAACAAAAAAAAATGTAAATTACCATTTCAGGATTGAGTTTGTGTTTCGGACAGTTTTCTATTACCGAGAGTAAACTGTCCTTCTCATGTACGAGGTTGTTCTTGAGATCGCCTTCTCGGATACCGCGCTTATTCAGTCCATTTATAATCGCTTCCAGATCTTCGCAGGAACTGTAGAAACTCCACTTTGGTTCGAGTCTCTCCCAATGAACGGGACAATCGGCGTTTCCCGTGCATGTGAGAAGCTTTCGTCTTGTCTCATTCAAATCCTGTCTCGACTCCTTTCTCGGCGATTTGGCACCATTTTTATCTGCATTTGCAATTTTTTTCGGGGATTTTGAAGTCTTGTTCACGCTATTCTCCTTGTCGCTGAGTTCATCCTCGAATTTGTTCCTCAAATAAGTGTAAGCTGCGTCACCGTCCTGGAGTTCGGGCAAGTACGGGGTTCCGTCGCGGAGACAATTCCCTGGCCACCATTCATCGTTTTCGACGAAAAGACCTATTTACCGCCATAGGAAAAATAACTCAATCCGTAGCCTCTTAATGAATAGATATAGATGAAAAATAATAAAATACCTGGGATAGAGAGAAAACGCCAGTATCTTCGATGAGCGCGATCAGCACCCAAGTAAAGCATCATTTGATCGTCTTTCGAGGCTTGCCTCAATTCTGTTAGCTTGTTCTCGTAATCCTCGCGTTTCTTCTCTTCCTCGCGATTACCACGAGTAGCTTTTTTAGGTTTTTGTTCCGAATCAGGCTCAACCTTGCCATCCTTTTCGCGTTCTTTCATTCGCTCCTTTTCCTCCCGCTCTTTCTTCTGCTCCGCGAGAAGGAATATCTTGAGCTCGCGTCTCGCCTGGTGAACTTTTTCGTGACGTTCCTCGATGACGTCGCGAATCGATGCGAACGTTAGCAATTGGTTGATGAGACATATTGCTACGGTCAATCGATCGGCTAGCTCCAATTCACACACGCTGCGATGGGAGAGCGTGCGAAGAATGTGTGCCGCGTTCATGCGCAGTTCCAATGCAGGGTCGTCGTGATTCGTGTACCCACCTGAGTTTCATCATCAGCCATTAATAAAAATAATTTATTTATTTTAAACATAAATGAATGAAAAAAAAAACGGACCGCGCTGCGAGTATCGCCATTTGGAGGCCGCATCGCTTATCCTACCGCCGGAGCTTAGAAGGTGCTGCCGCAAAATTTCGCTAAGTGTCACGTGATCGAGAGTTATTTCTGAAAGCTGACAACCCTGTTGATTCTGACACCAGGATGATGCCATCGTTGCGAGTTTAACAGCTTCGGCCATTGAAGAGATTCCGTGCTCCATGTTGAAGTCGTCACCGCCGTCGTCCGCGTGAATCTCATCCTCCTCCTCGGCCTGACACTTGAAAATGTTCGATAACAACAGTTGAAGAAGATCACTCCATGGTCCCGAAGTTTCCTTCGTGAGTAAGGCTTTTTCCAGAACGTCGAGATTAAAGCCAGTCGGAAAATACGTAGAAACTTCCAATTCCTCTTTGAAAAATTGTAAAAACTCGAGAATCATCGCGAAATCTCCGAATTTTTCATTGGGTATTGCACACTTGATGGCCGTTGGTTCGTGCAACTGTCTTAAATCTTCGCACTCAAGATCTTCCCGGGGTTTGTTCCATTCTCGGACGTAAGCCGCGAGAGCGGCGAGCTTCTGTTTCTCTTCCTTCTTACGTTCGCGATCCTCGTTCCGTTGCTCCAGTCGTTTCGCTTTGACTTCTAAAGCACGAGCTTTCAAATCCTCCTTAAACTTTCCGTTCATTCTTCAAAGTAACGAAAAAAAGAAGAAAATAACCAGTTAATATATCGTCGAATTCGCACATAAAACAAATAGAAATTGAACGAAAAATAGTTTTTTTAGTCTACTTAGGCTTGCGAAATTTTTTCACGACCACTGAACTCTCGTTTAGTTTACGAAAAGGGTCGGATTTCTCGAATTGCCGTTGCTTTGTTGGATCGGAAGTGAGAAACTTGTCCAGAGTCTCTTGCTTGTGTTTTATCACTTTTTTCGGTTGTGGTGTAAAGTCTGGCAACGGCCCGGCAAATATCGTGTCAAAACGTACTTTTGCTATACAGTATTTTTGCAGAAAACTCTCCTATTGGCAATTAAATGACACTCCATTAATGAGAATACAAATACTTTCTCTTGACAATCACAATATTTCACCAATGCTAACCTTTACCACCCAAGTACCATTGCTGCCAATCTCGCAAAGAAGTCTCAAGAAAATCTTATTCCTCTCTCTACTGTACTGCTGTTTTTTTCTTCTCACTTGTGCAGCTTCGACAATCATTAACTGACTGACATCGGAGTCGCCGCAATCCAGTTGCTCAACCTCGTATCTGAATAACTTGGCTGGTGGGTGATAAGTCCTTTCCTGTGGATTCCTATTTTAAGACAAATTGGTTATAATATGATTTGGTTTTCCTCTCATGAAGCAACACATAGACATGTTATTTAATTTACTTGTTAGGCTCTGGCACATAAGCAGCTATTTGGGCCTCGGTTGGTTCTATTACTTGAAGAACATGGCATTCGCACCAAGAATCTTCAGTGAAGCTTGCTTCTACCATTTCCCCAACAAAGTAACGATCTCTGGCAAATTGGTAGACATCTTCAATCATGTCGCTGAAGGATGTTCGACAGGTTCTGTTTGCCAAGTACAATATTGGTATTCTTAGCTGTAATATAAAACGATAATATATTTTTTATTGAAACATACAACGATAGGATAATAAATAATTAAATTTTATTTTGAAGTAACAATAATAATAATAATGCTACACACCTCGGTAGGAAATTCTTTGAGACTTTTTTTTGCATTTTCCTCACACACGAGAGCTTCTTCAAAGGTCATGTTTGTTTTTCCTGTGATGCTGCATGACCAGATTGTTGAATTACACAGAATGATTCTCTCGCAGAATTCACTAAAAATATAAAAATAACCATTTGTGCCAAAGAAGGAAATAATTTTTTTCAAATACTTGTCAATTTTTAAAAAATGTAAGTAGGGAAAAAAAAGAAAAAAAAATGGTTTTCCTAGCTAATTTTGTAAATAATTGCGTACTAATAATAATAATTTCCGACCTCGATTAAATCATTGTGTGATTTCTGAAAAAGTTTACTGTGGCGTGAAAAAGGAACGATGAACCCGTGAAATAAGTCGTCAATAAAAAAAAAAAATAAAAAAAAAAGATGCTTGAGCAAATAGTGGTAGGAAAGTAAGTGGGAAAGCATTGAATGTCGAGAGAGTAAGTTTAAAATCGAAAAAGGCTGTTTTATTTTCTCTGATTCTTTCTTATTCGGAGAAGTGAGTGTGTCATGCCGATCTGCAGAGATGAGACTCACTTGTAGTCTTTGAAGACCTCGTTCGTAACCTCACAGTGGAAAACTTCATCGTCGTCCCTGTAGTCGGACGATACGTGCAGCGGTTGGAACGGTTTTTTTCTCAAATACGGCATTTCCGCGACGTTCCTCTCTCGCTCGTTGTCGCGAGAGCAAGGAATACGGACTCAGGTGGACACTCTTTAGCAGGCGGCGATAAACGAAGATATTCAGGGGATTAGCATCAGCCACGCCGAGACGGCGCGAATCTACGTTCTTCCCGGATAAGTGCGGATTACCAAGCGCCCGCTCAAAAAAAACATACGTAGTATATAGAGTCTAATGCCGCTTCTGATATACTTATTGAACTGTAAACGACAAAGCAGCGTTGAAATGTTTCCAGGGGAGAAGCACGTTTTTTTCGTCGTCAAAAGACGAGATCCGGGACTTAATTGTTCATCTGGGATCTCGAAAATAGCTCCCACTTGCCTAACATCGCAGTCGATTGACAAGACCGCGATGAAAATCGCGTTTCAGTGACAATGAATGACTTTTTTTTCCCTCACGAAAGAACGTTCCCGTTTAGCCAAACGCGCACCGCACACACATCGATGATACGCCACACACTGACGAACGTATGTTGTACTACGACGACGGGCATCGGCGAGCGACTCGCGCGCGATTGCTTCCACCTTCTACCAATCAAATCTCTCCTCTCGGCGTTATACTTTGAAAAAAATTCGATCCTTTACTTTCATTCGCTAGCACTTGTCCCTCCGAGCAGTGATGCCAACGCTCTAATCTTTGACTTTGGCGCCATTTTCATCACTTTTATTTCACGAAACGCATCGCAATACGAAAATTATTCAACGATTCGTCAAATATTCATTAATTTACATTCAGATAAATTCAATCACTTCAATTTCTATCGCTTGGAAGTATAAGAATATGTGAGAATTTTGCTACTCACGCTACTCACGAAGCAGGTGTCATTTTGGATAAGCAATAGAAATAAAAAACCTGTCGGACCAATCAGAATCGTTCTGAGAACTTGGCGGGAATTTGTTGCGAGTTCAATTGGAAAACTAAACAATTATTCCAAAATGTTTGATAAATCAACAAAGTCAGAAATTCTAAACTCATTGAATAAATTGATCCACATTAGGAATTTCTGCCTTTGCAAAAAGGATTTATCGCTCGATGAAATATAAAAAATTTATTTTTGCAACACACACATAATTATAATTCTAGCCATTCTGTTATGTACTGACATTTGACGGGTGTCACGTCTCCGACGTCGCAACAATTCTTCCGTACCTACGAAAGAAAAAGAAAATTATATAAATCTTATTGTCGGAAAAGCAGAATAGCAATGATAACAAATCGATCTTACAGGACAAACACCACAGGGGGTTTTTACCAAACCAGGCGTACTTAAAAGGGGTTTTACGGCTCTGTACAGATTGTTGCCATCACTTCCAACTATTTTTTCAGCTTTTCCATCATAGACCAAAGTGTTTAAAATCATTTCCAGATCTTCCACCGAGAGTTTTACCTAGAAGCAAAAAAAAATAGAATTTGAAGAAGAATTTTCTTTAGAATGAAGAATTGATAAATGTTTATGAATACAAATAAATACTTTGCTGATTCCAAGATCAGATATATACTTCCAGACTTCTTGAGACGAAGCAAAAGTAGCGTTTCTCGTTTGAATAGGTCCATCTTTGTTTGATTTATTATCATCACGTTTTTGCTCCAAAAATCTGAAGCACTGTTGATTCAGAACATCTACAAATTCAGCTTCAAAATCTTGATCCTGATACCAGGCACCTCCAGTCACCGTTCTGTCAGGTTCAAGATTGTAGAGCATGTAAACTTTTTTTTTACTAGCAGCAACCGATTTCACTGCTTTTATGAATTTCTTTGTCTCTAAATTTTTCAATATTTTATTAAGTTGAGTCAGCATTAGATTTGACTTGAATCTGATATCACGAATCCAGATTCCTTTGTTGCCTGCATCCTCAATTATTGAATATACTATTTTTTCTTCATTGTCTGCACCCTTTGCAGCTTTAGCCTTGTTTGGATCTTTCAGTCTGTATAATAAGGATCCTCCTTGCTTGAACAAATCTATATAACCTCGAGACAAGAGCTTGTTTATTATTTGAGCTTTCTCTACAGGCTTCAGATTCGGCATCTCTGTACTTATGTCCTTATCAGAAATCCCTTTTGGCTTTGTTCGAGCTAATTCCACTACTCTGAAAGTATTGTCAAAATTAATACATATGCTTTGTAAACATTTTTCAGTACATCAGAAAGAGTAAGTAAAAAGTAAAAAAGTTTTTTCCATATTTTTTTTCAAATTTACTTATATAATATATATGAAAATATATTTATTATTTTAACAAGTCGTTGGATGAACGACGATTTTTTTCAATTAATGTCAATTATATTGTAATGATTTTTCTAAACATTTTCTACAAAATCATGATAAAGATAGTTCATTAGAAATATTTGCTGCTTTAATGTCTAAATATTTTTCAAATCTGACGAGTGTATCGAAGATAGGCATAACCTCCCAGTCATTGAGTGAGGTTATTTCTCGTGAATATCAGGTAAAAGCGAATATTGATAAAATGTTTACCTCTGTTCGAGAGATCCAAGCTCGTCAGGTTCCTTGGAACTGCTCGTCGGCCTTGGATCGTCTACCAATTCTGAATTAGTTTCCATTATTTATGACGATAAATAATGAACCGTGTTGTATCTTGTTTGCGTATGTATCATGCGTACAACAGAGGTTAACTGTGTATAATTCTATCTAAAAAACTGTTCCCTCTATAATTATACTCGCAAACAAATAAAAATTAAATTTTTCCATAATCATTTTTATCATATTAATTGTTGAAATAAATTAATAATTTTATTATTCTGCAGGTATATTTTTATGATAAATAAATTGAAAGTAAACATTTTTAGAACCATTTTGTATGCGTATTCGTTGGACTGATGGTCGTTAACAAAATGGATAATGACGGCAACGATGATTCTCTAACAATTGCACGAAAATCGTGGACCAGGATCATTGACGCTGCTTCAAAAGTACTTATCCTTTATCATCATTTGTTTCCCTGTGTGCTAATTCACATTTGTTTTTTTTTGTCGCGATGATTTTTTTCAGACTGGATTTCGGGAGGGAGTTGAAGAAGGCTCTCGGTCCGTGCTGCAAAAAGATTTTGATGCTGGATACGAGGACGGTTTCAAAGCTGCGTTCAAACTGGGCATATATAAAGGCTTGTCCACTACTTTTTGCAAAAATCGTGAGAATCCGGACGATATTGTTCGAATACTCGACAAGACGAAAAGAGGCGCCTGCCGGATTTGCCACTTAGAATCAAAGGATATTGACTCGTGTAATCCAATGGCTATCATCGATACTCAACGAAAACACGTTGAGTCGACTTTGAATACTTTGCAAGAATATTTTTCTCCTCTGCTTTTGGAAAAAGGCATTGATATTGAATTGCTGAAAAACTGATTATTTATGTTAAATTGTTTTATTGTTCTCAAGACACGAGAATTTATTTCAAACTCGAACAAAAGTCGAGCAATTCATTTCTCTTTTTGTTCAAAGTTTATTTTTAAAGAATACACTTTTGTAATAAAAAAGAAATCTGAGAGACCATCAGGGGAGCACATTCTCTTACAAGTACAATCCCTCCGGAGATCCTTCCTTTTTGCGATAGAGAACGCTTTCTTTCGATTTTTTGAAATCGTCGCTGGTCACTTTCATTCTTCGCTCGCGGAGCGCCATCAAACCGGCTTCGGTGCAGATTGCCTGTAAAACATTTTTATTGATTATTCAATTACGTTGAAAAATACTGAATTTTCCGGGAGAGAAGAAAATTTTGTTTAATTTTACCTTGATGTCTGCACCCGACAGATCGTCCTTAGCCATAATAAGCTCGGCGAGATTAACATCGGGAGCGAGGGTCATCCTGCTCGTGTGAATGCTGAAAATGCGCCTCTTCGTCTTCTCGTCCGGCAGAGGAAATTCTATCTTACGATCTATACGTCCAGGTCTTATCAAAGCTGGATCCAAGGTTTCAATTCTGTTTGTTGCCATTACAACTTTAACGTCACCACGGCTGTCGAAACCTTAAAAAAAATAAAATAATATAAAAATGCATTGATTTGAAAGAAAAAGAGGGATATTCATTACGGTTTTTCTTACCGTCGAGTTGATTGAGCAATTCCAACATGGTTCTTTGTATCTCGCGCTCTCCACCGCTATTGCTGTCGTAACGTTTCGTCCCGACCGCATCAATCTCGTCTATGAAGACGATGGACGGCGCGTGTTCCTCGGCAACTCTGAAAAGTTCTCGAACGAGTTTAGGTCCGTCACCCAAATATTTTTGTATTAGTTCGGAACCGACGACTCTGAGAAACGTAGCGGATGTCTGATTTGCAACAGCCTTTGCCAAAAGAGTTTTCCCCGTACCCGGAGGTCCGTACAAAATAACACCTTTTGGTGGCTTGATGCCCATTTCTTCATAATATTCCGGATGAGTCAGTGGCAACTCGACAGATTCTTTGATCTCCTGAATCTGAGTATCAAGACCTGCCAAAAATGGAATAGGATTAATTTTAAGAAAAAACAAAAAAAAAATTCTATTGAAAAAAATAAAAAACTTACCACCAATGTCCGCATAAGTTTCTTGCGGCGCTTTTTCCAGTTTCATCACTGTTACCATGGGATCGGTATCATCGCCGAGTACACCAACGACCGCGTGAACTTTGTGATTGAGAAGAACGGAGCAGCCTGGCTCAAGTTGATCCTTGTCAACAAAGGACAAAATTGAGACATAATGCTCAGAGCCGACGGATGTTGAAACTATGGCGTGGTTGTCATCAATTATTTCCTCCAGAGTGCCAACAGACATGGGCGTTCCTCTTAGATCGTCTACTCTGGATCTCTCCTCCTCGTTCTTCTCCTCCTGGGGCTTGAGTCTCTCCTGATTTCTGATGAACTCCTCCTCCATCAGAAGGTAATCTTTTATTCTTTCTAGCTTGAGAAGCTTCAGTCTGCATCTTGTGTGAGGCGTCACTTGAGGCAACTTGAGAGCAACTTCCGGCCCCTTGGTGCGTCTCTTCTTCTTGCCTACTCTCGTCGGAATAGGAGGTTCATACTTCTTCTTCTTATCCTTCTCATCTTTCTTGTCTCCTCCGGTATTACCAGCTCCTGACTGGTTTTGACCCTGAAAATTATTTTCCAATTTTTCATATTTTTGAAATATTCTATTTACTTTAATAAAGATCAAAAAATTTATCAATGACAATACAAGATTTGAAAGTAATTCAAAGCAGGATGTTAATGGGAAAGAATGAACATTCAAAATCTATAAAAACTGAAGATACATTATTTTTCTCGTAAACTCTTAGAATTCCTAGTTCATTGATAAACAATTGTAAATTTTGTGTGGAAATATATATGAAAATCAACAAGAGTTAACCTAAAATATTTCGACTGTGCAATGAATGCATTTTTGAAAAAATATGATGAACGACGTGAGACAATTGGAAAATATAAGTGAAATAAATATTAACGAGAATAAATTGGAAAATACCAAAGAATAAGAAGAGTCTTACCATCGTGAACTACTTTTTTGACAGTAATCTCGAAATCACAAGTCACCAAAGTCCGAAATTTCTAAAGACGATTGAGCGCCACCTAGGTGATGCTCCAATAATTATTTTTTATACATGCAGGATATTTTCAATACGCGAATACGAAAAATAACAATTTTTGACGATAGATCGATTCTTTATCATTATTAATTTTCTGTAAAATAAAAATAATTGCAAATATTTGGGTGAAAGGTAGAGAGTAAGAAAAAGAGAAGTGGGAAATCTTTTTTTTTTATGGTAAAAAAAGTGTATAGGATCACAGGTTCGATCACGCGCGCGTTCTCGTTTCTCATGCAGTCGCGCTGTGGCGGGGCAGCACGAACGATGAGCGATTGCTCCGATGCTTTTCTATCCGGCCGGGTGTCTCTCATCGTGAATTAGGTTCACGTCGACTGCAATCAGGCCTTGGCGCTTCCCACCCAGTATATCCCCGCGTACATCGGGTCTGTGTCGGTTTTTTCCTCTGTCATCACGGGGGCTTTCAGCGAGTTATACACCGTTTTTATTTAGCCCCGAGGATGGCCGCAATGCTGTCCAACTGTTCGCGGGTTGCTCCGCGAGCTCTCACACGTATTGCAGCTTCACGAGTCAAGGTAACAAATGTTTATCCTCTTTATGTTCCAATTTTAACCCTCATTTCGTCGTCGACACCGCAGCAGTCCGTACCCTTGAACAACAGGAGTAGCCTCTGAAGACACACGATTTTACTTCGATCATGAAATAGATCTCAAACGAAAAGAGCACTTTGTTCTTGCTTCCGGCATTTTTGTCACCACAATTCCGTAATTCACATTCCTCGAGACGTTACATAATCCTCGTTTTTTTTTTCCTTTGAGCCTAAATCTCGTAAATCCGTGTATACAGCATTCCCGAATTTGTTCAATAATGCTCGCGTAATGTGAATTTGTCAATGTCACTTATTTTATCATTCCTTTTTTTTTTGGCCAACCGCTCTCTCGCCTCGAAACATTGATCTACCTTCTGTAACAAGCAAGTTTTTTTTATCATTATCGCAGTTATTTATTTTTGACCTGAACGCCCACAATGTCTCTCTTGATTTCTTTTTTTTTGGCGGCCCACTTGTTATATCATCGAGTCTGGAAGAATTGTATTTAAAAAATGAGAAAATATAAGTCTGAGAAGCTGCAGTGCACGGCCAAGAGGCAGATTCGACGTCATCTCATTGCAATCTCCTCTGTCCAAAATAAATCTCTATGTCCACTCATTATCCTATACAATTGTCACTTTAGAGTAGTAACCGTTTATTATTTCTCTGTGCAGATTGTCAGGACGTTCCACAACGAAGGTAGTTGCATTGCGTTTGATTGTATTTATGTTGAATATACTGAGATGATAAATGTATGACTTATATCTCGTTCTTTTTAAATATATTTTCTAGGGCGAATACTTCTTTTGCAAACAAAATGCGGGAACGGCACTGTTTTGCCTCGGTAAATTTTTATTTCTTTTATTAAGTAGGATATTTTACAGTATACGGTACAAAAGTATTTCTTGTGGATATAAAAATCATATAGACTCATAGATATATTTGTGTATTTACAATTTTTAAATTTACAGTTCCTCCAAAGCAGGAGTATCGTATTGCTGGAAAATACAGGCAAGGCAAATTCGTTCGACGCAGGCCTTGTGTGAGTTGAATATTTATTAATCCACGGTTATCAAGCTCTGGAACGTTGAAGCAAGAAGACTAGAGAGAATCGTTATATTTTCAGGGGAGATAAAAGAGGTGGTGGTTCCGGCATTTGCGGACAGTATCAGCGAGGGAGATGTCAGGTGGGAGAAGAAAGTTGGAGATCAAGTCAAGGAGGATGACGTGCTGTGTGAGATAGAAACGGACAAGGTCAAATTATATATGTTCCATTGCTTTTGTACGGATGAAGATCCTCGAAATGAGTATTCGCTACAAGAAAAAGATGAAAATAGTAAAATTATCAATGTTGTTTAAAAAAAAAAATTGACGAAAAATATATTTTTCAGACCTCTGTACCTGTACCGTCACCCGGGTCCGGCGTAGTCAAAGAATTATTCGTCAACGACGGCGACACTGTGAAACCTGGTCAAAAGTTGTGCACCATTGATATCGGAGCGAGCGGAGGAGCCGCGCCTTCTGCTCCTGCAGCGGCGCCAGCAGCACCGAAAGCTCCACCTGCCGCGGCCGCTGCACCGGCTTCGCCGCCGCCGCCGCCACCTCCTCCCCCAACTGCAGCAGCTCCGGCGAGTCCGAAACCACCGACTCCGCCCGCCGCGAGACCTCCGCCGCCTCAAGCGCCCACTGCCTCGATGCCCGTTGCTGCCATCAAACACGCCCAGGTTTCTTTCCTCAAACTCTTGCTCCAATTACAAATTTGACATATAAAAATATTAGAAAAATCCTCCTCGTCGAATAAGTCTAATGAATATTAGATTATTGAAGGATCGAAGATTCCTTTTTCAAAAGAGAAATACGCGTTTTTGAGGCATAACGTCGTAATAATGCTCAAGAATGAATAGCAAATATTGCATTTGTAATGGATTATTTAAATGGATTTTCACAGTCTCTGGAAGGGGCCAAGGTTCAGTTGCCTCCGACCGATTACACTCGTGAGATAATTGGAACCCGGACGGAGCAGCGCGTCAAGATGAATCGTATGAGACTGCGTATCGCGGAACGTTTGAAGGATGCTCAAAATACCAATGCAATGCTCACGACTTTCAATGAGATCGACATGAGGCAAGATTTATTTGTTTTTCTCAATTTTCATCATGAGATGAAAAAGAAAAAGTGTTGTAAACTGATCTCTGTTGGTTGTTTCAGTCGCATAATAGAGTTCCGTAAAGCAAATCAGGAGGCCTTCATGAAGAAGTACGGTTTGAAATTGGGTTTCATGAGCGCGTTCATAGCAGCGAGCGCGTACGCATTGAAGGATCAGCCGGTAGTGAACGCTGTGATCGACGGTGGTGACATCGTCTACAGAGACTACGTCGACATAAGCGTCGCGGTCGCAACGCCGAAAGGTCTCGTAGTACCAGTTTTACGTAGCGTCGAGAACAAAAATTTCGCGGAACTTGAGATAGCCCTCGCGGCAATAGGTGACAAAGCGAGAAAGGGCAAGATCTCAGTTGAGGACATGGATGGGGGAACCTTTACGATAAGCAATGGCGGCGTTTTCGGTTCTCTCCTCGGTACGCCGATCATAAATCCACCTCAGAGCGCGATCCTCGGTATGCACGGCACATTTGAGAGACCAGTTGCCATCAAGGGACAGGTGCGTACATTTTTCCCTTCAATTACGTTTTTTATTTTCTTTTTTTTTTCTTTTTTCCTTTTTCACAATTTGATGTCGTGATGTAACGCTTGGAAAGCAACGATACTTTATTTTTTATAAGATTAATTCAATTATCCAGGTTGTAATTCGCCCGATGATGTACATCGCTCTAACGTACGATCACCGGCTTATCGACGGTCGCGAGGCTGTCATGTTCCTCAGAAAGATCAAAGAGGCCGTCGAAGACCCGCGAATCATTATAGCTGGCCTGTAAAAACTGAACGCTAATAACAATGAAAGTTGAGAACAAATATCGACGCGCGAACCATTCTCGTCGAAACGCTTCGAAGGCGCCTCTCGATCCCTTTCAACACGGTTGTACTACTTTCTGTATTATATCATCACGTTCATCGAATTTTCGCGCTTTTAACTCGAATCTCTCTCATTTTCTCCCTCGTTTGTAAATAATTTTAAGACTTCGAGTATATCGAAGAGAACCGTTCGAATGAGTATTTTAACTCACGCTAATTTATCTGTTAAAAATTAAAAAAAAAAAACTTGTCCGAAAATCAATCAAGCCTCTTTAACGACACAAAGATCGTTCGAATGGTTTTCTTTCTACAAAGTGTGAAAAATCACCACGACAGAGAGATAGAGAGAGAGAGACGCAAACTCGAAAAGTATTCTTCTAGGCTGCCTCGCCGATCTCAGTATCAATTTTAATTTTATTCTCATCAAATCATAACACAATCGAATTTTATCCTTGATGCAAATTATTCATTCTACAAACACGAATTGCCGAGAATCTTTGAAAATTAATGATGACAAAACAATTGTTATTTCTTAGCCGATGCGGGTACTTTAATTTTCAAAGATTAATCATCGTGAATCAGTGAAAATTTGATATAAAAATGAAAATAAGATAAAGAACGGAGTTTTGTTCTCAAGTCGATACGAATGATTTGCCACCGCAGAATGGAAATATAAATTTAAGGTGAAGTGTTCGTCGTTCGAAAGTCAAAGATGGATGAAATGAGAGAAAGTTGCGAATAGAAAACTCACTTGCGAAGATTTTTCGTAGTAAATCCAGCTGGATAGCTTTTATTTATTTTCATTTCGAGAACTCACCTCGAGAGAGAGAAAGGGAGAGGACTATCCGGGATGCCGTGAAAGCGCGCAAATTACATTGTAGACCGAAGTTGAAATCTGTTATTAATATTTGTCGGGAGATCAGAGCTGAAGGAAAGCAGAGATGAATGAGAAATGACAGAGCGAAATAAAATTGATCCTAGTATATTAAAATTAAACACGAAACTTTACTAGCTGTGTAATCTATTTTTTCATCCCTATCGTTATTTAATTCTCCTTAAAAGATTTTTATTTTTCTCAAAGAGTCGTTGAGTATACGAAAACATAAAATTTTTAATGAATGGCGATTAGAGCGTTAGAAATGTTTGATAAACATAGATAAAAAGAAAGGAAAGTAGTGTTACGAGAGCGAACATTGGAAGACTTGGTGATAAAAAAGTCAATATATCCATATTCGAACTATTCTTTTTTTTCTAATCAATAATTCACATTTTTAAAATTTTTACAGTACTTGAATTTTCAACACTGAGAACACATAACATTAACCGTACACTCTTTTCTCCTTTGACGATATCTCTGGCTCATCGTTTTTTCCGTTGTATCATTTTAGTCTCTTTTGCGTTCTTTAGAAATCTATCGAAGAAGCAAAGGTTTCGCTCGTGTTGACTGAACAGATAAACCTCGTCTAAAAAAAGAACTTTCTGAGAACGTGGAAAGTAACTGGAATCGATTGTCCTCGATGAACTTTTCTTTCTCGAGAAATCAAAAAATATTCCATAGACGTTATTCTTAACGTGTTGTTTTTTTTTCTTTCGTGCGCAATGGAATATCGTGGAATAACGCCATACGAAATAAAATAAGGAATATATTGTCAGAGTTCTTCCGCGGTGACATTTTCTTTCTTATATATATTGTTAAAGAGGGAAAATAAATAGAGGCAGTTGTCAAATGTTGTTTCTAGGAGAATGATGAAAAGGAATATAGGAGGGAGGAAAATAATATAGAGGAGATGAGTAGAGCAGAAATGACGTTTAGGTACGTGTAGATATGCGAAATTGGGTTTTTTTGACGAATTATCGAGAGTAGTCTTGTCACGTCTCCGTAAAACTCGTGGTCACTTATCTCGCTCTTCATTTCTTCATTCGTTTCTTCTTCGTTTCTCGTCGATGTTGTGCTGCAAACTAGGATACTCGGATACTCGTCGTTTTCCGATTGTTTCTCCTTATCTCGGGCAACGTCGAACGCTATTTTTCCACTTATTTTCCTCTTCGGATTCATCGTCATCCCCTGCTTGATATCGCTCGATTTAGAATTCGGTCTGGGGTCGTTTTGCCAGCCACTCGACGATCGTCGGTATTTCGTGAACTCTCTGTTTGAGGCCCCGCAAAGCGGGAAATCTCTCCAGTGCCGCTGTGCCAAATATCTGCTCGAAATTCTCCAGGGCCACCGCGAATACGAAATCTGCCCACGTTGTCTGCAAACGTCAGACCTCGCGTCAACATCACCAATTACGCGTTTACTTTTATCTTTACTTATATTATTCATCAATAATCGTCTTATTTTTGCAACTTTCAATACTTTGCTCAATCTTCGCACCAGCAGCAATTCGATAACCAATGATGAATTCTTGTGTGAGTTTTTATATTTCATCGGGTGTGTGTATTCTTGAAAAAAAACGTATTTAAAACTTGAGAGGAAAAATAAGAGTTCTGAGCTCGTGAACGGAGCAAAAGTTGAAGCAATTCAGATCTCGGAGATTATGATGAGGATATATAACACACGAAGGTTTACTATTATTCGTTATACATATAGATAGTGCATATCCATATAGATATCTCTACTATCTTTATGAAATATTGAATATTTTCCATCCAATGCTCAATTTTTTTCAGCCGTTATTCTTACATTTTTTAATCATATACTCGTACTTTATGATTGAAAGGTTATTCAAAAGATATGGCAATTGCCTGATCTTACAATTCATTTGTGACGAGATAATGATAAAATTAAAGACTCACTTTGGAACCAACGGCGTATCCGTCGTTTTCCTTTATAGTCCGTTCGAACCTATTGAGGAAAAAGGGTATTGTCTCTTTGAGAAGCTTCGCTTTGCGTTCCTCCTTCTTGAATAAATCCTCCTCCGTTCTGAATTGAAGCAAAACTGCAATGTTTTTTTGTTTATTTCTCAATGCACAGCGTAAATCATTCATAAACGCAATATTTACTAAACACTATACGACTATTGAAGAAAAAGGAAAATAACATTTTTTTCGACATGTTTCAATTGATATTTTACCATTCTTCTAGGTGCATATTTATTCATATAACCTCGCATAATACGCTCTATTATGTAAACAACACAAATGTTACTTATACGGTAATCCAATAATTAATTATGAAAAATTAAAAAAACTGATGGAAAAGTTAGTTTTTAGGCTCATTCAATATGAATTCTTAAATTTCGCCCCGAGTAATTATTATTTTCGTTATCTATGGAAAATTTCCGATCGAATAGGCTCTTAAAATCGAAGAAAAAAGATTTCAAAACATTTGGTGACTCACACTGGGTCTCATAGACCGAGGAAGATTTCAATTATAGTCATATCTTTTCTTTCTCTTGACGAAATGAACTTTATTAGGGGTAATTTAAAATTTTTTTTGAAAAACGAAGTAAATAGCGTAGAAATTATGTTAATATTTCAATTACTTTAAAAGTAATCGCGTCTTGAAGATTTTTGCAAAAATCGAAAGGGCGGTATACTCCTTAAACGGCCGCCTATTCCTTTTTGACATAAGTTTTGAATGGATATTTTGTTGTTCTTCATATGTTGTTTTTTAATATAGAAAAAAAAAATTTGACAAGCGATCGAATTTACCCAATTTGAGATCACCGACGGTGTCGACGAGGGCGTCGCAAAGCATCGATTCCCACTCGTTTTCACCCGCGAGGCCGTATTTTCGAGCAAGATATCTCGCGATCGCGTTGCTCTGTGTTATTTGTTTCCCGTCGATTTCCAGCACCGGTAACATTTCATAAGGCATCGCTGAGTTTTTCAAACAAACAAAAACAGGCCGAATTACCATTTTTCACTTTCACATTGCACATGGACAATTATTCAATATAATTGACATTACGTATATTTTTTGAAAATTTATATTTTTAAAATAAGTATTTTTTTTGTTTCGAGTTTTCGACAATCGTCAACATATTTTTCCATGCGCTCGTCATATTTCATTTTACAGAAAAAAAACATTTTATCAGTTTTTTTTTCACTCCTTTTAATTCTACTCGAGGGAGGATTCGGTATACTTGGAAAAATATCGTCAGGGGATTACGTAATTCCGTGTAATGCTGAAAATAAAAGAAAGAAAACAAAAACTTACTTTTTTTGAGCTCTGGCCAACGCTCTTTGGGAATTCTCTCGTCCACGTAATCTATACCCGCGTGAGCGAATATATAACGAATGTGCTCGGCCCGACCACGGGCATTAAAGTAGATGAGTTTGTACTGCGGTTTGTCCTCCTCGGCCATTCTCCCTTGCGCTCCAACTTTTTCAACTGCAATCCGGCAAAAAGTTTTTTTCATCTCAATCTGGCCACATTCGTCCATAAAACATAAGCAAATATCTGTCCAAAAAAAAACATTAAAATCGATTTGTCATATACAATAGAAAGCCCCCTCTGTTGAAAACAATAATGTCCAAATAATAGATAAAACAAAAATGTGTCCAACAGCAATAACGATCAATTGATGGTATCTCACAAAACGTAAAGAAATAAAATTAAAAAAAGATTATACGTACAACTCGATACGCTCGCTAGAATTGAAACTTATTGAGCATATCATATAATATGTATACATTTGGTATTTTGTTTTTAAAAGTATGTAAAAATCATAAATCTGTCTAATTTAGTATCAATTTAATGAATGGTATATGAGTTATCAAATTGCAAAGTTGCTGAGATTTAGTATTCGTTCTGATTTTTCAATTTAAAACGTTTCATTAAAACTTTTCTTATTTAATATTCTAAAAAATGAAAAGTGTTGAGATTGAGAGTCTGATGAAAAACTCGTTGGCCAGCGGCTATCGATAAAAAAAAATATAGAAAGAAAAACAATAAGTGCAGATGAGTATAGGGAAAGAGAGAATTGAGAAAAGAAGATGGGGAAGAGTTAAAGGCGATAATAATTTCCGTGTGCGTAACGCGGAATTTAGTCGGAAGGAAATAGAGCGTAAAAATCGGGAGTTCAATTTCCGTCTGGTCGCGTCGAGAGAGCGAAACGAGTGCAGTGAACGCGACAAATCGAGGCGGGTCGTCAATCGCTTTGCGGGCTCGTTGAAAACATATATATTTTTCCTACTTTTTGAAATACACATTTCTCCTTCTCCCCTCTTCCGCATCGTCTTCCATCCTCAATATTCAATAAATTTATTATTTATCACCGCAATTATACTATCGTGATCGAGATAATAACTATTATAATACATGAATATTGAAATAAAAACAATATGCGTGACACGTAAATTTCGAGAAACATTTTTATCGCGATAACGATGGCTCCTGATGATTATTCGATAAGGCCGTAATGTCTTTGACACGAGAGCGCGGCAACACGCTACCCGATCATTACCCTCGGGGAAATTAAGCCTCCGATGTCTCCAATTTGTCTTATATGTATAATATTTGTACACTCAGGTTATCAAAGAAAGCTCTCGTCTGTTTCAAAGGGATTTTCTTATCGAGGAAAATGAGTATATATATAATAGATACAATTGGCCAGGGGTTTCAGCAATCTCTCGTGGCCAACTTAATGGGTGATGATCCTGGGACACTCTCGACAAACATTTTTATTTTTCTCCAGTATAAATATACATTTTTTGATAATATAGTATATATAGCAGACAAGAAAATGTACGTTGGGTTCTATATACATAAAAAATGGGAGATATAAATAAGTGGCGATTCTATGATTTACGTTCGTTATGAAATTCGAGAGTAACGGATGCATGAGGAATGAGGGGGGGGGGGGAGGAGAAGAAAAGGTGGAACGGGCCGTCGATTTATTGGGCGCGAGAGAAGCTAGGGATGCTTCTCTCTCCCTCCTCAAGAGTCTCACAGACGCTGACCCATTTCGCCGTCTCGTTGTCGCACTTTCTTCGAAAAGTCGATATCATCGACATTATATTCTCTCTTGGCTGCTGCTGTATTACACGTGTGCCTCACGCCTTCTCGCTTTACCTCAAATCGGATCTCGCTCCTCTTTTGTTCCTGATGACGAGCAATCTTTTCGAGCCTTTCACGCAATTTTACTCTCGCGCCCGCCTTCTTCTCGATCCTCCTACTCATTTCATTCAAATACACTTGTCTCTATTTTCTTGCTAAACACATACATTTTTTATTTTCATATACACACACTTGATCCTTTTTGTCGAATATAAATGCACATTTTTTATGATCAAAAATCTGTTTTATATCCATACGAGCAACAACGCTTTTTCCCTTTCGACATGTTTCAATTGATATTTTACGATTCTTCAGTACACCGCAAAAAAAAACTGGTGTTAATTTAACAGCATTCTTGGTCTATATATAGTTCCCACAATTTGATGTAGAATATGGCATAGTAGTGTTAATAGATGTGGTTTTATATGCTATGTTTGATCAGTGTAAATAATAAACACCGCGCAATATAAACACCATTTAGTGCATAAAATTAATAAATATGCAAATTTGTTTGTAAAAAATTCCATGTTAACAAGATCGTAAATAATTTTTTATTTTTCTCTCTCTGAATGCAGATATTTATCCTGATGTAGAGTAATTTACTACCTAGACTTGTTCTTTTAAAAGAATTTTTTGTATACTAATTTTTTTTTCATAATACATGTAACATTGATGTTGAGTTGCAAGTGTTCTGGCAATGTTTCCAAAATTTTTATATTCAAGTATCAGTTCCTTGAAATAATAATACTTCTCCTCAAACGTGATTGACCAAAGATATACTAGAGGACCGATATCGCTCAATATGATATTCAGATAGTGAATCATAAAATGGTGTTTTGATATACCAAGCTTCAGCTCAGGTACCTGATATCGAGCTCTGCCCATCCCTGTTGCTGAAAACATCGATTTTTAACCTCGTGATATCAGCAAGTAACACACCGCTCAACATCTTTTATCAAAGACACCCCGGTATTATTATTTTACACGTACCATTTCCTTTTACCACTCACGCAATTTGCTTAACACCGCGAAATCCAAGAATTTATATTGAAAAATTGAAAAAACTGATCTAAAAGTCAGTTTTTTAGCTTATTCAATATGAACTATTGGATTGCGCTCCGAATAATTAGCATTTTTGTCATCTAAGGAAAATTTATCTCTAAAATCGAAAAAAATTCAAGAAATTTAGTGACTCACACTGCGGGTGTCTCGTGGACCCATGGACATTTCCATTCGCAATATCTTTCCTTTCTGTTTTTAAAGATTTTTGAAGAGTTTGGCAAAACAAAGGGAATGGCGCAGGAATTACATTAATCAATTATTAAATGGAAAATTTTTGAATTTTTTTTTCGCGATTTTAAGAGCCTATTATTCGATCGATGATGTTCTGATGCGTAGATAAAGAAAATGCTACTTATTCGAGGCGGGATCCAATAATTATTTTTTCAGTGCAGGATTAATTTTTTCCTTATATCGAGATTCATAATTATAGGAAAAAATAATATAAAAATTCTCGCTTATTGTGAGGGGGCGATGCGTCCGATTCAGGATGATATGTGTGCTGGTATCGAAAGAGTGATGTCTATTACATTTTATTTACAGCAGAAGAAGCTGAAAGCTGCGAAATAAATGGAAATTTCATATTTTCTCATTTTTATCCATTTGTCAGACTCTTGGAAAAATTCTTGTCGCGTTGTGTATGTACGATCGAGACAGGACGAGAAGGATATTTCATTCGCATCGTACGAATACAGATAGGCATGATGTATTATTTATCGGGTATAAGAGGATGAAATGTGGAGGATTACTCGGTATTCCGTGTAAACGAAGCGTGAAATCAAAATCGATCGCCGATGGCGCATTATTTCCATCGCCTTCCTATTTTACGAACAAAATATCCTTCCTCCCCATGCCCAATTCCAAATAAATAATTATGATTAAATAAATAAAAAAATATTACAATTTGATTGATGGAGGAGATTAAAGTCCCATAATAACGAATATACATAGAAAAATGTGGAAAAAAAGATGCACGGTGAAGAAAATGAAAATAAAATATATTATTTTTGGTCCGAATAAGTTGTTCGGGATCGAGAAAAATCGGACGGATCGGAGCATCAGGATTAATGTGCGAACCCCGTCATATATAATCCTTCCCTCTACTCCGATTTTCTTTATTAGATATTTCTTCACGTTTCTCCTTCAACTTTTTATCTCGGCAGCGGCGGAGAATAAGTTTATCCCGGCGTTTCGGGGAATGAGTTTCGAATTGGAATCGACGCTGATACGAGAGACATTCTCATTTACTGGGCACTTATTTTTTCTTTTACCGGATAGAGAGGGAGAGAGAGAGAGATATATAAAATACCCCCGAGATAAAATATAACGCACAAATCTCCGTCCAAGATTTTCAACGTTAAAACTTTTTCTCTTCGCACTGTCTCGCTTAATTTTTCCATATTCTCTACTCATCGATATACGATTATTCCAACATTTTGCAAGTCAAGATCTCTGAAATTGGAATCCTTCATCTTCTCTCAGAGAAACGAGACTTTTTTTTCGACATTGTTGTCCATTTCAATCCAACACTGAATAACTCCTTTCGAATTAGAAATATATTAATTTACATTTTTTAAATCAAGCTTATTATCAGCGGATGCACATAACTATAAAATACTTTTTCAAAGTCCTTGAGCACTTGCCCATGTTGAAAAAATATGCTCATGCAGTTGTCAAATGTTGTAATCTAGGCAAGGCAATAAAATGTATTTTTTGCAAAAAGAGTTTGAATATTACATATATTGACCGTCAAAAATGTACTTTGGTATATATAATTGTTATTTTAGTGGTCTAACAATTTAATTTTAATTCGCATTTTAATGAAAGTAGAAGAACTCCTCGCACGATGAAATAATTTAGTATAAGGTGTATTGGAGAAGCGTGTCTCGTGTTTTCTTCTCACTTTTGCATAAAAATATCATCGCTTTGACAAGGCCCTCAATGAAATTCTTAACAACGGCAAGGTCGACCGGTCGCCATTAAATATAAATTTGAATAAACCGTGAATCAACGATTTGAAGCGAAGCTAAATAATTACGTAAGCGTTCCCGCACACTTTTTTTCTCCTCTCGCGCTTCCTTTTATACGCGCGATAATGACTTTATTTCCACGATACACGTTCGAGCAACAACGTTGCAGGGGAGTCATTTTGTATATATTTCAAATTGACGCTGGACTAACGAGCATCTCTGACAAAGTGGAAACATTTTTTTTTTCATCCAGGACCATATTTGAGAAAATACACACTAATTTTTCATATCTCCTGTAAAATTCTATCATTAAGTATTTTATGACAATCATTTTAATAATTTTTATATATACGTATGCGAAAGTGTATCCATTGCACGAGAAAACGAATGACGGAAATTTCAAACATTTTTTTTTTAGTCTCTACGAGCAGCAACGCGGCCGCTTTTTCCGTTTCAACATGTTTGACTTGATGTTTTACAATTATTCTAAGCGTATACTTCATACAATTTCATTTAATGCGCTCTATAAATTGATTATGAGTTTCATGTCTGTTTTAAAACAGAATATTTTATGGCAAAATTTCTTGCAGATAACAAAAATATTACTTATACGGGGCGCAATCCAATAATTCATATTGAAAAATTGATAAAACTAATCCAAAAGTCAATT
>JAPYYW010000372.1:0-59186 GCA_030522545.1 Cremastinae sp. A BG-2022a | reverse complement strand
ATAAATTTCATCAATAGAAAGGAAAGATATCGCTAATAGAAATTTTCCTGGGTCCACGAGACCCAGTGTGACTCACCAAATTTCTTAAAATTTTTTTTTCCGATTTTAAGAGCCTATTCGATCGGAAATTTCCCGTAGATAACGAAAATGATAACTATTCGGGACATTACTCAAGAATTTACAATGAAAAATCGAAAAAACTGACTTTTCGATCAGTTTTTTGAATTTTTCACTAAGAATTCTTGTATTGCGCCCCAAATAAGTAGCGTTTTCGTTATCTACGGGAAATTTCCGATCGAATAAGGTCTTAAAATCGAAATAAAAAAATTCGAAAAATTTTGCCAATTTTTGAAGGTATATACCCCTTTCTATTTTTTCAAAAATCTTCAAGGCGTTATAACTTTTTAAAAAATGCATGTATCGACGTAATTCCAACGCCATTCATAAATTTCATCAATAGAAAGGAAAGATATCGCTAATAGAAATTTTCCTGGGTCCACGAGACCCAGTGTGACTCACCAAATTTCTTAAAATTTTTTTTTTTCGATTTTAAGAGCCTATTCGATCGGAAATTTCCTGTAGACAACGAAAATACTAATTATACGGTGCGAAATTCCAGAATTCATAAGAAATAATGCAAAAAACTCAATTTTGGATCAGGTTTTTTATTGCCACGAGGGCGCGAAACACTCGAGCCACCACAACCTGTTGGTAAAATGTATAAAGGGCTAATGTTATATAGTTTGAAGCTTCGTTATTTATTTTAAAGATATAATTATTCTAAAAACTTTGTCTAAACGACGAAAGATAATTTTGTGAGGATATTGACTTATTGTAATTTTTTTTCGGATTTGTTTCATATAATTTTTCTGCTTTTATATTCTCTCTGTCGATGCTCAGATCTTATTATATTTGATCAGTGAGAAAGCCGATTGGATGTTACGTTCAATCGGATTCCTTCGACTTAAGGATGAATTCGAGTGATTTGAAAAATGGTAACAAAGTGGCTTAATTTTTTGTATTTATTGTTTCGAATTTTTTTTGTATTCTTAAAATATTTACTTCTTATTTTAAAAAATCATATATTATATGATCTGAGTATAAACAGCAACGATTCAAGTAATTTACAAATTTTTCATATTCATTTATAATGTTAATATAACAATTTACCAATTTGAAACCCTTTTACTAAATTTTTTATTTTTAAATATTTAATTTTCTAGAGACGAATTTTGATTTTTTTTTGTTTCGAGGTTGTTTGGGCTTTCTGAAAATCAGTTGATCGCCGATAAAAAAGCGTCACTTTGCGAGATTCATCTTAGGATCCCCGGTAAAAGATTTAACCTCGGTCCCGAAGCGACGCTTCTAATTTTCCCCAAAGTTGATCCAACCTGATAAGGAAAGACAAAAATCTGGATGTCTTTTTTCCTGTGGAAGGCTCGAACGAGAGTTTAACCTCGAATCTGATAACAGAGGTATCTAGAAGAGAGGATTTTTTTATCTCATATCCACTTAGAAGGGGGGGGGGAAGAAAAAATTTTAAGCGGAGATTTGTAGTCACAGGGACATCCTCAGGTATCGCAGGACCAAAATGTTCCATATCCGTTACCCTGACGAACTATTTCTCAGATCCTGATACAAGACTTATTACTCATAAGCGTCCCTTTTTCTGCTAATCATGGGATTAACAAAAAAAAATCCGCTATACCTCAATTATTTCAAAAAATGACAAAAATTCCATCAGCCCTTGCCTGGTTTCAAAAGTGCATTGAAAGATTTAATACTTTTTTTCAAACTAGTATGTAAGGTCTTTAAGAATATGGGATTACAAGAGCTCTATATACAATTTCTTAGTTTTTATATGTGTTTTTTATTTTTTTTTAATTTTTAATATAGAATTTTCGGTATCAAACTTATGAATTTTCAAGCCGTTTTTTCAGCTAATAAACGTTTTAAATCAAAGAAAATCTTCTCTAAATATAATTCTACTTCCTATATATAATCAACTTAAAATAATAGAAAATATGAAAACCAGGATGGCTTTTTTTTATTTTTAAAAAGCAAATGGAAAGTAAGAAATTCACAATTAAAAGACTGATGAGAAATAAACTGCAGTACATTGGATTTTCAATTAATATTGAAAAAGAGCCAATACGAGTCTTTATATTTCTATATGTACGAGTATACATAGCATGTACGAGTACATATTCGTAAAAAATGCCCCCCGGAGCATAACAATAATGATGCACAGATAGAAAAAAAATAATAATAGCAATAACAACAATAATAATGAAGCGCGTCGTTTCCAATTGGCATGGCGTAATGGCCGTCATCGGTAAACCGCGGGGCTGATTAACCCTCGGCAGAGAGCGGTGATTTGATGATTCCCAGAGTCGACGTGTACATAGAATAAACGTTTCGTGTGCTTTTCATATCGATAGCGGGGTCGCGCGCGTATATACGCGAGCATTTCGGCATGTGTGTTTAGTGCATTAGAATGCAAACGCGGCGTAGCGGAGATTTTGAAACCGATCTCGTGTACACGAGAACAAACGAGAGAGATGGAACGAGCGGCGGAAACGCAAACGTATATACGCGAATAGAGCAAATGAGAGAGAGAGAGAGAAAGATGGAGAGCGACAGAGACGAAATTCATGCGCAAACGTATAATTTTCCGGCGATGGCCGGGGATCGATTTTGAGTGGCCACTGTTTCGTTATACAGGCGGATATCTTTTGTGGCGGATTTGTGGGCGTGCGTTTCCCCTCGGGCCTCAAACGCCAAATGGTTTATACGTCGTTGTACAAATAATAAAGAGGGAAAGAGAGGGAAAAAAGAGCGAGTCTGTATAAAAATTTATAAGCGACACAATCGCGGCGACATCGGGGAGAGGAAAAATCGTCGAACGAAGCGAGAGGGAAAAGGAGCATCAGGGAAACGGAAGAGAAAATACACAATGTGAATGTTCGAAAATGGAGGAAGAAAAAAAGGAACATCCGAATGCGGTGAAAAATAAAGGAAAAAGAGAATAAATAAAGAGAGAGAGGGAGAGAGGAATATACGCGACAGGAAAAACGATCGAGTGGAGATTGAGGGCTCGAAAAACGATTGACGAGAGAAATGAGACAGAGATAAAGGGAGGAAGAGAGAAAATGCCGGATGAACTTTCGCGGAAGTGGTTTTCTTTCATTTCGTTCGAATATCAACCACCCCCGAGCGTCCCTCTTCCCTCCCGGCGCGCACCCTTTGCCCCGTGCTATATTTATCGTCTCGCTCGTTCGCGGCAGCACACACGATCGATATCTCCTTCGTGGATTTTAATTGAGCTGCGGAAGCTCCCAATTGAGATTTCGATGAGTTATCTACACAGGAGAATCGCTATTAAATTGGTAGAAAAGAGGGAAGAAAAGAGAGCAAAAAAGGGCAGCCGCGGGGCGAGGAACGAAACCAATGAAAACCAGTATATCAAAGTTCAATCTCTCTCCTCGCTTATTCTCTTCTCCTCTCGCTCAAAAATTCTCGGCACATATCCCGCTTCACATTTCAAAAAAAATTTCCTCCCATCCCTAAAGAAACAAAAAATAAAAATACGAATAAAAAGCACCCAATCAATTTAAAAAAAAAACTCGCTTCAGTCAATTAAGTGCGGAAGGAGCAGAAAATTTTCAGGGGGATGAAAAATTTCTCGTCCGCGCGAGAAGCTTTCGATAATTTTAATCCAATTCTGTATTAATGACGAGATTATACGTGAGAGAGAATGGATGAAGAAAGAGAGAAAAGAATGGAAATAAAGTAAAAGAGAGGAGGGTGAAAGAGCGGTAGGGAAGATTTGTCGTAAAATTTGTCCTCTCAAAGTGAAACTGCGTGGGACAAATCTCGTAGAGGGAGAGAAAGAAAGAGAGAGAGAGTAAAACGGAGGAGCAGTGTATAAAGTGGCGATATTATGAGAGATAAGTAAGCGGCGGATCGAGAGGGAAGCACGCCGCGGGCTCTCGTTTGTCGAGTGAAAAACGGTTGGCAGCGCGCTGGCGCAATCGACTGGGCCGTGAGAGAAAGAGACACGGGACGGCGAAGAAGCGCGCGAGAGAGAGAGAGAGAGAAACACGGCGAACAGAAGTATATAAATATCGAAAGAGAACGAAAGAAAGAGCGAGAGAGAAAGTAAAATGCGCGCGCGCTCGCGCAAAGTGGCTCAGGGAAGCAAAACACAAAGGCGACGCGCCGGTAAGCTTCACCTCGTTTCTGGCAATTACAGGGGATGCCAGAATCCGCCACAAGAATCAACCCACACCGTGACGTGGTCGCACCCTCCGACGTGCGTGCATCCCTCGTCTCGCCGCCTCCCCTCGTCCTCCCCTCCTCCTCCTCCTCTTCATCCCTCTCCATCGAGCCTCTCCCACCGCTCGGACCTTTTCGGCGTCGTTTCATCTTCTACGCTTATCCCGCGAGTGAGCCCCCCATCAACAAAATCTCGGAGCGCGGAAGCTCCGAAAACAAAAAATTACTCCAATTACTTCGCGCCGTGTTCGCTTTTGTCATTATATATATATATGAATTTCACGACGAAAAACCTGATTTCGCAAACTTTTTTGGATCTCGTTCAACGATTTTCGAACAATGGGACTTTCGTCGAGGGTCGTCGGGGACGAAAATTTTGGATAGTATAATTCGGGTAAACGCGATGCTCCGGGGGTTGATTTCGTGACCGCTGGATCGAGAAAGGAGAGAGAGCCGGGAAAAGGAGTCCGCCGCGGTGGAAATGGGACGCAGCGAGTCACATGGTCAAACAGGATCTCGCGACACACGGAGAGGGAATGGCGGTGCGCGGGGTGGGGGAGGGAGGACAAAGACGAAATCACTCCCGTGGAGCTGCCGGGGCTCGATTATTCGAAAATATATTAGCCCCACCTGGGTTAAGTCTGAATTTGAGCACCCCTGAAAACGCTCGCCATGTTCTCGGCCGGCTTGCGATGATTGGCCGGAGCCGGGCCGAGCGGGACGGCGATTGGGCGCCGCGGGGAACGCCTCCCGCTCGGCGCGTCCTGCCTTTCTGTCAAACTCGCAGCACGCACACGCCGAGAGAGCACGGACACGCGCGACCGTCCGTCCGAGGCTCTCGCTCCCTCTCGTCTCGGGACTCCCCCGAGGAAGCCGCGGAAGCAGGCTCGCGCGGCCCCGACGAACCCGGCTAGTACACGCTGGCACAACGCACGCTCAACAGCTCGCGAGACGACGCTTTTTGCCGCTCCGCGACGGCCGTCCCCCGATTTGTCTCGACCTCGCACACGGACTGCCTGAAACTTGGCCGAAAAGGGGAAATTGACTTGACGAACGGGACACGATTCGCGAGTGATCGATGAACGAGAAAGTGTTGTGCGAGGCATCGTCCCCATGTGGATTCGCTTCCGGAATAAACGATAAATTGCCCCTCGAGTCACGTGATAACGATTGGAAATAGTCGCGAGTGTCATTTTCTGGTTTTTATTCCTTTTTTTTCGGATTTCGAGCAGGGTGCGAGAAGGATGAATCGCCGAGAGATCGTCGCGTCGCACTTTTGTGCGTAACTCGTGGTCGGGGACTCTCTCCCGGAACAAGGACCGGAAGTTCGGAAAGCAAGCGAAGTGCGGTTTATACTCGTCGCCGGGTATATTGGCTAATTTTCGGCTCGTTTCGTTCGTCGCCCTTCGACGCGATGCTGTGACACCGATGAGCTCGTAACGGGGCTTTTTTTCGTTTTCGTTTCGTTTCGATTGGACACGCGAGCGAAATCTGACGACCGGCCGCGAGCCGGAGCTCCGAGCATGGATTCGCAGCAGGCCGTCGAGACGGGCACCACCCAGCCGAGCAGCCAGGAAATGGTTCTTCCCAAGCCGCCGGCGACGAGCGTTCCGAGACACAGCATAGACGCGATTCTCGGACGCGCGGTGCGAAAACGCACCCACGACGAGATGGAACAATCCGCCCGAGACCTTCAAGAAAGTACCGGTAATATGCCCTATTTTAATCAAAATATAAAACCAAAACCTTGACAATTAAAATCCAAAGAATCGACAAAACAATCCAGACAATTTCCAAAATATATTTACACTCGTGATAAATCCCTGAAATTCGAATCGAATCGGAAATTAATTTACGACGAGAGAACTCCCGAACTTCTCGTCCCGACGGCAAACGCGTCGGCACGATGTCGCCGGCGTCATTAAATACAAATTTACTCGATTAAAAATAAAAGGAAAACTCGTTGCAAAGCGCGAATTAATTCAAGAGAATAATTATTATTACATATAAATAAATATAATTAATTGTATGATATTTTAAAAAAAATGAAAAAATTAAAGGGAGAAATAAACAAAAGGGTTTATCGTCGAGCACGGATGACGTGTCTGTTTGTTCGATCGCCGAGGATGTGCGAGACGATAGCCGAGATCGAAGTCGCGAGGTTGTCACCGTTTCTTTTTCGTAACCTTTTATGTCTGTATCTGGGTTTCGTGAGAGGGTTCGCGTACGCCGGCGAGTATACATATAGGTGACAGTGTCGCGTGGCCAATGTCGGCGTGTAATTGGAAAATCGTTAGTATCGCGTCGGGATCTCGGCGTTACCCTCGCCTCCCGTTTCTCAATCGCTCGGTGGGACGCTCGGCGACCGTTTGCCAGGACTAATTTGTCGCAAGCAACGGAGAAGCACGTTTTCCTGTGTGCATATACGGGACGCGAGACTAGCCCGAAGCGACGAACGAACGTTCAGAGACCTCGCGCAACTCTTGTAGCGAAAAATAAAGCAACAAGAAACGGAACAAAAGAGAAAAAGTAAACAGAGTCAAAAAGTATTTTCCGTCGTGTTTCACGTCGAAAACTTTGACCGAGTTGAGAAAAAAGTGAGAAAAAAAATAAAGTTATAACAAATATGTAGCAAGAGTTGGAATAAGAATATTATATCGTTTCATTTTTTTTACTTTTTTTTGGAAATATAACGAGAAGTGAAAAATGAATTGCCAGAAATTCGGCTACCTGGCTTGCCCGGGTAAATCTTTATCCATTTTTTTTTTACGTTTTCGTTCGTCTCTCGGACGTTATTACGGGCTCGCGAGCGGATAATCGAGGCGGATCGGTCCGCGAGACAAAATCCTAATTGGAGCGCTGGCCGAGGAAAGACGAGGGAGGCGAGCGGTAGATAAAAAAGAATAAAATTCGTAAGAGCTCCGAGGGCCGAACGAGATTTAGAGAGACTGTGACGGAAAGAGGACGCGTCGGACGTGGCTGTTAATAGTCCGCGAGAGCCCGCAATCTTGTCCAACTAATCGAATTATCATTAATTATGATACCGGCTCTCCCGAAGCTCGTTCCTAAAAGAGACACGGAGCATTGCGGACAGAGGGGGAGACGAGAATGAGACGAGGATAAAGACGCGCGGAGGTAGCCGACACGTCGAGAGAGGCTTTTTATTTAACATCGATTTCAAACCCGACGATGACTCTCATCCTCTCTCTCGTTTCCCCCGCGGGGCGTCACGCGCGGAAAGATCGCTTACCGATCACCAATTTTTTTTCGTCAATTCGACAAATTTTCTCCTCGTACGTAATTTACGAATGAAAGGAGAAAAAGCTTTATCGCCGTGAAAATTCGACTCTTTGCCCGCGAGGCCGATTAATAACGATAAGTGTGTATTTTACGAACGGGAGAAGGAGGCGAAAAAGAGGAGAAAAAAGGGAAAAGAGAGGCCGGGTGGAAAAAAAGGCCCTCTTACCGATCTTTCGCTTCTCAAGACTCGAATTGACGTGTCTACTAATGGATCGCGCTCACCGGTTCCACCTCTCTCTCTCCCTCGTCTCGTTTCTCCGGACACGTACGCGCGCACACATCTATACCTCCTCGCTCAATTTTTTCTCATCCTCGCTCGCCGTATCGGCCGCGGAACGGTTCTCTTAATCTCGAGGAAACGTCCCTGTAATCCTACCTCGAATATCTTTGCGATAATTCTCGCTCTGGGTAAAATCAAAAAATAATATCAATTTTTATGTGCTTTATACAAAATATAATTGAAAACGTGATTAATCGTACGAAATAAAATTGTTGGTTATTGAGCGAAAGACGCCGTTACTTTTTTTATTTTACCTCAATTATCTTTTCAATATAATGTTGCTTTCATTATTTATATTTGTAATTTTAAAAAAGTTTATTTTATAAGTAAATTTTAGTTATATGCAATATTGTAAAAAAATAATTGTGTACAGCAAATTAGAAAATAATTTGTTGTTTAAAAATTCGACAGTGTTTTACATTGAAAAGTTTGTATTGTTTTAGATTCTGTACAGATTCATTAGGCATATGTCGACGAGCATTTTTTACTTTCTTACACTGTAAACTCTGTTGTAAATTGTAAAAATTTATGCAAATGATGTTTAAAAAATTCACCCCATATATGATTTTATGTATACTTTTACATTTAGATATTCATTTACAACTCAAAATGTATACAGAAATTCCAAAGATTTCTTCCCAGGAGAGATTCTCTATGAACAATACTACAAAACATGATAAAAACATTGACAGATTTTATTTTATCCATGTATGAAAAAAATAATATCAATTTTGATACGTTTTATACAAAATAATGTGATAAAAAATAAACACGAAATAAACATTATCATCGACAGTGCGAAATATGTATTTCACTTTTTTATTCTACCTCGAATATCTTTTGCGTTAATTTATACTCTTTATAAAAAAAAAGAGTAATATCAAGTTTGATGCGTTTTATACAAAATAATGGGAGACAAGATAAATCGCACGAAATAAATTCTCGGCGACAATGCGAAAGGCGTGAGTTACTCTTTTATTCTATACACGTTCTTTCTAAATTGCTGGCTTTGAATGTTATTAAAAGCAATTGATACAGGCGCGTTGCACTTGCGACATGCGATTTGTGCGAATCGCGATAATTATTGCAAAGAGAGAGAGAGAGAGAATGGGTCGAAGCTCGTAAAAAGTCTTTTGTCAGAGAGGCCAATTGACGATCGCGTGACATCCCCCTTTTTTTCGCTATGCACTACTGGGCCACGTGCAATTATCCGTAATTTCATAGCCATTTACTGGCCCCCGATACCTTGTTTTTCGGACTCGAGTCACACCAGGCTTCCCCGAACACGATGTGCGCGTGCACACTGAATTTCGCCCAGCCTGTCTGTTCCTCGCGGGGCTCGCGAGCTGAAAGAGTCCCGACAGCTCGACAGGCCGATCGAACATTCGAAAAGTATACGAATATTAAATTTCTAACCTGTACGTTTTCAAACCTTTTTTTTTAATTTCGAGATCTTACAAATGTGTACGCTTTTTCATTAAATTTATTGGATTGCTTTTTTTCATTTCAAAATTTATATTTTTAGAGCAATGTTCTTATATTTCTTTTAATTGTTGAAATTCGATCTTTGAACTTTTTCTATCGGGACAAGTTTTTGTATATACCTTAATTAATGAAAGAATACACTGAGAAAAAATTTTGGTTGAATTAACAAAATTTCAGTTGATTAAACCAAAATTTTGTTGAATTAACAAAATTTCGGTTGATCAAACTAAAATTTTGTTGATTCAACAAAATTTCACAAAAATTTTTTTCAGTGTACACGAAATACAGAGGAATATATCGTGTCTTGTTCTCTGGGCAGGATTCAGACATGATGATGAATCTGAGGGAAATATAGTGCGCAGTTGTATATCGCGTTGCATCGGTATCGTATCGACTTATCGAATTGTCTGGATGGAAGGGGCTTCTGCAAATTCGACGACGTCGACGACACCAACAGGCGACAGACTAGTTACACTCCGATCGAATGATGAGACGCGATTTAAGCGAATTACCGCTCGATCAAAGCTTCACTCCTTCCAATATCGAGCCCGCGCGCGTTCCTCTCTTTCCCAGTTTTCTCCACACGCGATACCGCCGGGACTAAAGTGCTAATGCATATTTACGCCTTTTTCCCAATCCGTCAAAAACGAAATCACGCCTGACGTCGAACAACTCGTGAGAACGTTTTTCGAAAGCTTTTTTTTCCAACCGAATCAACGTCGAGGTTTTAAAATTGAATAAAATTCAAATTTCATAAGACACAATGAAATTGGAGCGAGCGGTGCGAGTATAAAGCTTTTTTTCAAGCAAATATGTTCCAATAGTTGAATATACGTCCAAAAAGTTATATTACTTTTAATTTTTTTAATTTTTTTAATTTTCTAATATAAATCTACGTGGATTAATCTTTATTGGACACTCTGCGGTCACCTACATATTTAAACGTTCCAACATGTAATGATAAATATTATTCAAAATTATATTAATTTAGATTTAGATTTAGATGATTTAATATTTTACTTTTATATTAATTTGAAACATAACTTTTTAAATTTAAATATCCATAAAGCCTAAAAATAAAGTATAGAAAAACCATTAGATGTCCTCATCTATTGGGACGTTTATTTCAACATTAAAGGAATATAATAATTTATTACCTTTTCGAAATTTCATTTTTCCAAAGGGCCTGCGAGGTCTGGTGTCTATAGGCTTCTGGGAGCAATGAAGAAGGCCAGATTGGGTCGAAGGTAATTTTCGGGAAATGACGGTTAACGAGATCTATTAAGATCGGAGAGGGATGAAGGCCAGAAGACAACACAGAGAGAGAGAGAGAGAGAGAGTGAGCAGGGGGTAGGAGAGGAATGGATGAAGGCAAAATGGAAAATTAACGAGATCCTCGTACGTTGATCGCTGAAAGGGTGAAACGCACACGCGAAGACAAGCTCGCGCGCGGTTGCTCGTGAAAGTACGAGAGCTGGATTTTGATGAGAATGTTGGCGTGTATCAGGTGCATTAGCACTAATAGCAATTAGTGGCCATAGTCTCGGTGTGATTCGTCGTGTAATTATAGCGATTGCCTCGTAATTATCGGCGTTTAACATGCGTCGAGGTATCGACAGCCCGCAACCGGAATTCGCTTGTTTCGCTTTCTCTCTCTCTCTCTCTCGCTTCAATCTTCATCCCTCTCGTCATCTCCGAGCTAGATGCGCGCACTAGATTTCGTACATTGTGTTTTGTTGTCCCAGAGAAATTCTTGTTTGCATCGACTCTTGTCTCTCCGCTCGGTCTCTTTCTCCATTTCGTATATAATTAATTCGTCGTCTGTCTCGTGCCCTTTCCCCTTTATTGCACACACGATCGTTTAACGCTCCATTTCGTTTAATTGCCTTTGATACATGCGGAACGTCGGGCCAATCCGATAAGGTCGAATAAAAAATATCCGGGAGATCGAGTATTGTACAAAATAAGAAAAGGGAAAAAGCGCGCTCGCCATTCGCGAGATACGAAAATTAACAATTAATTAATCATGGCCCGTTTCGTTTGATCGAATTATTACCGCGGTTGAATCGCTTTTCAGGGAATATCGTCCGATTGGTCACGGAAAAAGAACTGAAAATTGACGATAAGCTTAATTGATATTTACAGTTTAATTATGCGTCGATTTCGCGTGGACTCCACCGTCGGGTGTTCACGGCGCGGGGACTTTTTATTAACGAAACCAGTCGAGAAATCCGCTCGGCTCGTTTTTCATTTAAATAAAAATAAACGGAGCCCTAACTCCGGGGCCTCCCTTCACCCTCAATCTGCTCTATTCCACGCTTGGAAAAAGAATATATACACACAGTCAAAGAATTTTTACACAGACGAGAAGAAACTGTCACGCAATTCCGAGCTCGAACAGGCGATAAAAACACGAAAGTGTAATAAACACGTGAATATTCGCATTTATCGAGTCCCTGGCTTTTTTTATTCCCACTCTTTTTATCCTCTCCCTCGCCTTTCGTTTCGTATACGAAGAAATGGAGACAGCAGAATCGCGTCTGAAACGTGGAGAAACGATTCGAGAGTGAAGCGTGGGTATAAAGAGAGCAAAGGGCTCCGATCCCCGCCAAAGATATCCCAATAAAGCACGAGCACGCCACCAAACAATTAAATTATTAACCAGCGACGATAACGAGGGCCAAGCGGTAGTCCATGATTATTATTGTAATGAGCATCGCCCGTTTTTCAGTCCCGAATCAACTTTTACTGCCAACCCGTTTGCAGCCAATATGCGCGCTGATTTTTTTCCTTCCGACCGCAGAAAATCGGACAGACAATAATGTGGACGAGATAAGGAAAAGAGAAATTTTCCTCATTATCGGGCACTCGAAGGAAATTGTTACGTCATTTTTTTCAAGGGGTTGTTTTTTTCAGCACATATCAGACACGGAAAAGAACTTTTTGTAAATTTCGGTCATGTTTCCATCACTTTTACTAGTTTTGGACCAGTTTTTCGTAGTTTTCAATAGGAATTCTTGAATTTCGCCTCAAATAATTAGCATTTTCGTTATTTGCAGGAAATTTCCGATCGAATACGCTCTTAAAACCGATAAAAAAAAATTCGAAAAATTTTGCGAATTTTTGAAGGTATACATTTTTTTCAAAAATCTTCAAGGCGTCATAACTTTTCGAAAAATTGATGAATTGACGTGATTCCAACGGCATTCGCTTAGTTTTGCAAAAATCTTTAAAAATCACCCTTTAATAAACATAATTTCAGCAAATACAAAGGAAAGATATAGCAAATTGAAATTTCCGTGGGTCTACGAAACCCACGGAGAGCGAAAAAGGTCAGATCGAATAAGATCTTGAAATCGAAAAAAAAATTCTGAACGGAATAGTATCAAGATGAATCTTGCTGATATCTTCGATACGGAAATTCAAAGTTACTCGATCGTCGCGCTGCATACTTGCGTTTTGTTCCTGACAGTTCGATTTTCCGCGTTTGCTCTCCCGGGAATTGCAAAAGCAGGATGAAGGAGAGAATGCGAAATAACGAAAAATTCAACCTCTCGATACCTCGTGTCATCTTGAGCGTGTATATCTTATCGCGAGTTATCGATTTATCGAAAAAACGTGCAGGGATCAGAATTCAATTAATTGATCTATCAATGTTTTTTTTTTATCTCACAGGACCGAAAGGAATTTTTTATTCGTTGTTCTCTCACGAAATCAGTTGCCGTGAACTTTTTGAAGAATCGACTCGGCGATGTCCCTCCGGCCATTAAGTTTTGTAACTCAATATGAAGGGGGGAAAAAAACTCGAGCAAAAAACTTGATGACAGCTTAAGAGCCTTTGCGCGAGAGCTTTGCGTTTAATGCTCGGTAAGAATTTTTGGCGTTCACGCGCGTACTCTCTTTTTCTCTCGTGCAAAATATAAATACAATTAAAATAACGAAAAATATACAAATTTTGCTGTTCAACTATTGGAACTTTTTTATATTCAAACATATAAATATACTCATTTGCCTTTACTATATGCTACTTTTATCATATTAATTTTTTAATTAAAATATATATTTAAAATTGAAATAAAGTATAAAAACCTTTTTACCTCAGTTTAAAATCTAGCCTCGAATATTTTCAGTGTTTTCACCTCGTTGAACGTGTTTTGAGGATTTTTACCAGGAAACGTGAAAAAGAAGGGAAAAAAAGTCGGAAAAATCAAACGCGATCGCGCAATTTTGAAGCGCACAAGGTCCAGGCGCGCGCGTGTGCTAGCTTATAGAAAATGAAAGAGCGATGGGAGAATAAAAGTTGGAGAAGAAGAGAGCGGGTTTCTCTCCGACATCGTTCATCGACCGACCAAAATTCCGTAATCCTCTTTGGTCGGCGAGCTAAGCTCTCTGTTTGACGGCGTCTCTCGTGCTTCTTTCCAGCGTGTATACAATACACACTCGACGCTTTTACACAACCAAAGACGGGAGGAGGGGGGGGGTGCCTATATATTTATATACGTTAAAGATATTAGCCCCTTGGCATTTTTCTTTCGCTCGGGATCCTCTTTTCGTATCGGCTGACTTTTATAAAGTGGGCTTCTTCCCCGACACACCCACGCCCGATAATAACAAGAGAGCCTGACGTTTTGCCGAAGCGAGCCCGCTCGCTCCCGCAAATTTGCGCAAAACGAATGACACACGACGACGCGCGCGAGTCCGACTAAATTTAATTCGAGGAGAAAATTCAGTACGAGGAAAAAAAAAATTTAATTCGATGAACAAAAGTCGCTCTATATTGAAAAGTAAAAAAATTGCGATATATGCTGCTGCGAAGGGAGGGGGGGAAAATGAATCGCGCGGGGATGAATCGCGAGGGGAGCAGAGAATATAACGCGACGCAGAGAGAGAGAGAGAGAGAGAATAACTCTCGTTGCTCGATTTCTAACGAACCATCAATTAATAATATAAGCCGAGCACGCCATCGAGGGAGAGAGAAACTAAGATGGAAGGAGAGAGGCAAGTTTAATCCGTTTAACTCGCAAGCACGAAACTTGCACCATACAAACTCTCCGCGCTCCCCGGTCGTCCTCTCTTTTCCCCGCGGGCTCGCTCACCCACCGCCCGACACGGTGCAACACTCGATGCGCTCACTCACGAATTTACCAATACACGCTCGTATATTCTCGGCGTGTGCGCGACCGTGTGCAGAAACGGCTCTGCAGAAATTCGCTCGAGGACGCCTACGTACTCCGGGGTATTAGCCGGCTATTCACGGAGATTCAATGTCTTAATTATAACGCCCGGTGCTTACTAATTATCGGGAACGGAGTACCCGGGAAAATGGACGCTTCGCGACTAATCTCCTTCCAGCCCTCGAGCATAATATTTTTCGTCCTCTCGAACTAAACATTCATCTGCTAACGAATCGACGACGAGAGTGTACAGTGAATGGAAGCGTTTACATATTTCCTTGTTTATTATTTTTATATACAGAGTTGGAAGACTTGACAACATTTTTTTTGGATCGAGCAAATTTTCGTTTGGTTCATTGTAATTTTGTCATTTTGTCATTTTAATCATTTATTTTTTGTGTTTACATGAATTGTTTTAGAATTAAATGTATTTTTGTAATGAAAAGCCTATATATTTAGAACAAAATCTATACATATAAATAAAGTATATTTCTTTCAATAATCAATATAGTTTTCACTTTTATGCAGCAAAATCTACCATACTTTTAGATTGAATAGAGCTTAATTGTTTTTTCTATGTAATTTTGGATAAAAAAACGAATTAAAATTAATCAAATTTTATTTGGTCGTTTTAACAAAATTGTTGAAAATTCTTGTGCATTCTTCTGTATACAAAAATAAGTAAAATAATCTAAAAGCAATATGTACGTAGACCGTCACGTGTAAGTCACGTAAGCTTGTATACAAGAAAAATAATTTGCAAAAGTATACTTGTCAAGTTTTTTAAAATGTCTGTATAACAAAAATCATGTATTTTCTGCAATTTTTTCATCAATAACCAATGCAACCTGTAAGTTTGCTTGTCACGGTCTTTACAGAGCGTGTTTTTTTTTTGAAGCCATGAATTATGTAAATTCAGTATTTTTTTATTGTTACACTTATCGAGTATGTTATTTATTATTGCAACGAGTGCAAAGGATAACGCAATCCATAATTATATCTATTAACGTCAATTAGCAGAACACGAAGATATTTATCGGCCGATCGATCATATATTATTTTTTCGAAAGATTAATTTTCTCCGATTGCCAAAGGCGTTCGATCGCCGAGAGAGAAGTTTAATACCGATGTGTATATATTTACGCATAAATCGAGACGTGATATTTGTGCGAGGGAACCTTTCACTCGTCGATACACACCTTATTCTCCTCGTTGCGAGCGAGGGGATGCATTATGAGGATTACGAGGAACTGTCAGTCTCTCGGCGAGGCTCTCGGGAGAGAAAACTCGCTCTCCTCTCCCGACTTTACGACGAATTAAGACGCTTCGAAAATTCGAAACGGGCGAGACAGCTCGAGATCGCGACCCCCAGATTATGCAACGCGGAGAGTTCGAAAAAATTGAAACAATTATCTCCGATCTTCGGTCGAGTTCGGAACTCGAAAATAGAAGAAACAAAAAAAGAAAAGAAAAGAAAAAATGTAAGATTATTTTCAGAGCCAATTTTTGTTTCTGGAACACACGCGGTTATTTTCGCGAAGGAATCTCGTGGCCTGCTTCCCAAAATTTATTCAAGTGTTTGAGATTTTAATTCGATTGAGAGAGAGGTCTGAGAGTTCTCTGACGCTGGGCGATCGTCAAGCCCGGAGCGATTTGACGGAATTTATTGGTAATCAGCGTGTTGACCCATTAGAGTTTCTGACGGCGCTACGACAGTCAATTCACTCTACCAATTTATCCCAAACACTCGGTGTGTCTGTGTTTACGTTCGAGCGGGGCACAAAGGTGTCTCGGACTCGGAGTGACCGAGCGTTCTCGTATCGACGTCGCATTTCTCTTTCTCTCTCTTTCTCTTTCTCGCTCCGCGTCCATTACTTTATCTCGTCGTGTCAATCTTTTAAGTAGCTAGAACTAGGACTTCTCTACACCGGCCAAGAGCGAGAGAGAGAGAGAAAAACTTGGTGGCTTACGCTTCGATAAAATCGACCACTCGCTCCGCACCTCCTCCCTCTTCATTCCCTCTCGCTCTCGTTCTCCCTTTTTCCTCTCGTCCCGTTGTACACTCTTCATTGATCATCTCTCCTCCGCTATCGAGATCTAAATGGAACGTTTTTTCCCGGCTTCGCACACACGCTTTTCCCGGAGACACAAAGTCGCGAGCTTCTTCGATGACGTCGACGAATTGAATTTTTTATACTATTAATTTATCATTTAGAGAAAAAGAGAGTAAATGAATTTCCTACTCGTTTGTAATTATTTTCTTTCAATTATTATTTCAATGTATTCATATATATATATATATGTATAAAAGATATACGACAATCTCGTTTGGTCAATTTTGAAATTTTTCAATCCGATTAGGACATTAATGAAGTTAACATTTTATTCATTCATATTCCATCATTTCAATATTGATTTTTTTGGACAGTAAAATCTATACGATTAACCACCAAAATATCAATATTTCAACGAGTTTTTTTAGTAATTTTTTAATTATACTCTTTTCTATTGTATCCAAATACTGATTAAAAAATCAGTTTTTTGGCTTTTTCATTACAATTCTTGTGCTTGGCAACTATTTATAAATATTTTCGACATTCTATAGAGAATTTCTGATTAAATGAACTTTAAATTAAAAAAAAATTGAAATTGACCAAAAGTTTGCTATAGTTTTCCGGAAAATGTTTCTCCCTTGCACATCGATGCAACACCAATACGATTATTGATTGTAGCCGATAATTAGTCGCTACAGAGCCGTCAATCAAGTTCCGTGCACGCCGCAGGGTTATTAGGTCGTTGGTTACCGACGCCGGGGCTTTGCTCGGCTGCCCCGAACATTTCGGAAAGCGCGCCCCGATATAAAAGAGTCCCGCCTCAAAAATTAATTTACGCTCGCTCACGCCCCCAATATATCTCATGCCAAAAAAGTAAAATCTGAGCTTTGAAATACCTTGTCAAAAACGTTTTCCAGGCGAAGGCAACTGCAACTCGCCGGGAAGCGACGAGGAATCCGGAGCGAGATGTAGCGACGAGTCGAACGGAGTCACAGGAAAAAAGAAGCACCGTCGCAACCGCACAACCTTCACGACGTATCAGCTCCACGAGCTCGAGAGAGCCTTCGAAAAGTCTCACTACCCCGACGTTTATTCGCGCGAGGAGCTCGCGATGAAGGTCAATCTGCCGGAAGTCCGAGTCCAGGTGAGTCTTGAAGAAAAAGAAGCAAAAACAAAAAATGAGCACCTAAAAATAAAAGTAAAAACACGTAAAATTGAAAATAAAAGAGTCGTAAAGCGAGAGAGATTTTTCTTTCTCGCTGTATATAAGCAGGTATATTGGGTAGAAAAGTGGAATTAATTATGGAAATTCCGTAATCACCGATATGCATCAGTTTTACCTTTTTCTCGTGTTTTTCTTTTATTTTTATTTTCATTTTTTTTTCTCTCGCTTTTCGTCGATCTCTTACTTTTTTTTTAATAGAAACGGGGCGGGAGCTCGGCTTTCTTCGAGTCCGTTTTATTTTTCTCTCGCTCTCTCCCTTCTCATTCGTCTCGCGAGCTTTATTAAAGCAAATTAGATTAATTATGTGCGTGCCGCAACGATAAAAGCACGCAGTCGCGTGCCTACACGACTTATCGATTATGCTCGCGAGACTTCCGAGTCTAAAGGCGAGCGACTTGCCCGGAGACGGGGAAATTCCGAGCTACCAGACACGGGAGAGCGAGAAGCTCCGGCCCGAGCCAACTTTGCGGGACTCCCTGCGCTTTCGCCGATCCTCCAAACCGCTCGGAGGGGCGCGCAGAGTCGGCGAGCCTCGTGTTCAACCACCGCGACCCTTAATTTCTAATTCCCTCCGACAAAAATCAGAAAATCACGAAATAAAAAACAAATCTTCGTACCATAGAGCATTTAATTATATTTTTTTAAATTAAATTAAGATGAACTTTCAAACCTGTTTAAAATAAGTTTAAAATAAATAACATATTAGATATAAATGAAATAAATAAGTAAAATAATTGAAAAATAAATAAAATGTCGAGAAACGCGAGTTTGAATCGAGTCCAAGTAATTTGAGAGACACGCGTAGTGTCGTCGGTGAAAAGAGGATGGAAAAAAGGAAGAAGGCGAGAGCGAATATTTCCGGGCTTCCAGACGAAAGAAATAAACAGTGTGGAAAAAATAGTCGCGTGTGGGTATAGGGTGGAGGAGAGCTCGTTACGACAAAGTTGGGCTGTTGATCGGTCCCAGAACGAAATAGTAATTAAAAATTTTAATTGCGTTTTAAACCTGTCGCCCGGCGTTAATCCCTTCCTCTTTTTCTCTGTCCCGTACATACGCTCGTTCCTTTTTTTTCCTACCCCCGGTGTTCTCTCTCCTTTATTCCGAACTTTCTCCCTCTCCCGGCTCGCTTCATTCTTTTGTCGTTTCTCGCGTGGGCTTTTTCCCATTCGCTCTCGGACTTTTTCCAATTTTCACGGGAGTCCTTTTAATCTTCGTCAAGAACAAATCTCATCACGATTCCGGAAAACAATAAAGAAATAAAGACGCGACGATGAGTTTAGAGTCATAACGATTGAAAAAAAAAACAAAAAAAAAATATAAGGTAAACCCAGATGCGACTGTTGGAAACGAAAAATTAGTTAAAAATTGAAATGAGAATGGATAGAAAGCGATGAGTGTCGTCTTCGCGGCCGAGCATTCTCTCATTCTTTTTCCGGGTTTCATCATTTTTAATTGACAACGCGCGCCAATCTCGTCTGTCGGATTAATCGC
Source organism: Cremastinae sp. A BG-2022a (assembly GCA_030522545.1). Taxonomy (NCBI): domain Eukaryota; kingdom Metazoa; phylum Arthropoda; class Insecta; order Hymenoptera; family Ichneumonidae; species Cremastinae sp. A BG-2022a. Next base: position 39,899 of record JAPYYW010000372.1, on the reverse strand, counting down.
GGACACGCGCGGGAGCGGCACAGTCGTCCAATGTCGGAGTCGCTGAGAATGAGAAGAAAGATGGGCGAGCGAGAAGAGGGGAAATGGTGGCAAAAGTGAGTCTGGTATACGCGTACGTCCAATGAAGGAATGAGGGGTTGAAATCGACGGATATATAACGCGCCGTGGAGGACGGTTTTGGGGATGCGGCCTGCCGCAGGCCACATGCGCAGTCTCCTCTCTCTTTCTCCCTGCCCCCGGGCCCCTTCCAATCCTCGCCGTTTTTCCTCGACTAATAATCAAAGAGCGAACCCTGATTGATTTTTATGAGCAATAAAGAGTTTTACCGGTCCTCCTCCCGCGATTATTATTCATCCCTCGAGACTCTTCGTCTCTCCAAATTATCTCGAGGATCGATCAAAATTTTCTTATCGTCTTACTATACTTTATTTTTTCTTCAACTTATTGGAGAATAGAAAAATAACATGAATGAAAAAAAACGTAATAAAAGTTTTTAGTTTCGTATTTGGATAGATTATTTTTTTAGGATCAAAAAATAATTTAATAATTACGTCGAAATGAAGCTGATTATGGTCTTGATAAGTGCAGGAAGTTTTTTTTATGAAATCTAAGTGATTCAATCGTCTTTAAGTGTCGTTATTATTAATTCAAGGTAGAAAAAAAATTCCTGTTTTACCAAAATAATTGAAATAATGTAAAATTACATATACCTCTACTTTCATCCCTTGCCCCTCAACACATAATTTATTTAAAAATGAACGAATTTTTTCATAAACTCAATAATAACTTTTAAATCGTTATAAAAAATGCTTATTTCTCAGGATTTTAATTAGCATATACCTTTGATATATAATATTACGATTTGAACTTTATCCCAACACTTTATTCAAGCAGAAAAACTTTCTATAAAAATTATATTTTAAATATTATCAAAACATATATTTGTAGAGTCAACGAATTTTCAAAGACAAATGTATGATATATCGATAAGCGGTATCGGTGTCGGGTTTATTGAAATAATATCCACTCTAGGACTAATTTTCTACAGAATGGCGAAGACAGGAGTGTAGATAATTCGATGATTGTATACGATTTAAGGGGAGGTTAGCGGTTGTTTACATTAAACGTGAATGATCGCCGGTTATCGATGACTCCTGGGTGCGCAGCTGTTCGCCTGTTACACGCATGAGAGCTCTCTGAACACCCCCGCAAATTGTCCCTCCGTGTCCCACGGTGCGAGCCTTGAAAATCGCCCGACACGACACACGCATAAATTCCCCCCCGTCGCTCTCATTAGAAGCAAATCAAATAAAAATCGAAACAAAAATCCAAGAAACGATAAATAACGCCGGATCCGAAAGTCGCTCGGGCGCGCGCGTTGCAAAATTTTCGGGGTGTGATGGACGAGAGAGCGCGGGGAAACAATGAAAAAGTTGGGAGGAAAAATTAAACGAACCGTGACAGTTTATTTTCACGGTGCTTATACGCATTGCTGCTTTGAAATAAAAGCGCCCGTTTCCTCCCGCTTGTGTGTTGAAAACAGGAGGGAAAAAAAAACACGCCGAGAGAGAAAATTTTACTATGTGAGAAACACACGATTGTTTACGTCCGACGAGAGAACGTTTGCTCATTATATTATGTATTAGAGGGTATATTTTCGCATTTATTATTGTGTGCGAGCACGAGCAACTCGAGCGAGTTACCGTTTTTTACCTTCCATTTTTTTTCTATACTCTCTCTCTCTCTCTCTCTCTCGGCGATGTTTTGTAGTCCACATCATATTATATCCCAGGTACATGCAGGGAGGCGTACGTTACCTTTCCTGTCACGCGATTCCGCTCGTCTCGCATCCAAGCCCGGCGAATAATAAAAAAAAAACGGTGAAGAGGAGAAGGTGGGGGGGAGGGAGAGGGAGAAAAAATAGTGAAAAGGCACAGGATAGTGTGTACCCTGCTAATTCGACGATTTCTCTCCTCTATAACCGGGATCCCGGGTACGGGTACGCCGGCGTATATATTTTACGAAAATATACTGTTATTCGTATTCTCACGTGTTTGCGCACTCGTCTGCACTACAACGAAATCGATACGCCCCGGCAAGGGGCTCGCGAGCTCACGATGGCGACTCGTTAAATTCACTTTATTGTACAATTTCGAGTTAAAACACGCGAGCGAGTGTTGCCGGCCTTTCGAAATACTCGGCGATTATCGACGAGCGGGCGCTCGCTGGAGAGGGGGGGGGGAAGAGAGAGAAAAAAATAATAAAAAATGTGAAAAACGTGGAAGAAAGGTGTTGCGCCGAGTCATTCGATCGTTTTAATTTGTTATTTTTCAGCCTCGGGAGCTTTTTACCCGCTCAGACCCATTTCATTGTTGTTTTTTTTTCACGACCGTATATTTAATAACCGTTCGTTTGTTGAAGCACGAAAATTACGAGCCGGCAATTCGCCGAAACGGAGATAAAAAATGGTGAAATAATTATCCACGCGATTGTGATTGCTCAATCAATCTCCGGATGTAGTTTGCCGTTTGTTTGTTTTTATTTCATCGTTTCCATTTTGGGGTATTGAAAAATTGAAATTTGAGGTCGAAGCGAAACAAGGTAAGCGGGGAATTGAGCAAATAAATGTGCCCGCGCGGAGAGGGAGACCGATTGGTTTTTGCTCAAAATAGAGACGGAAATCGCGTGTCCGTACCGACAGCCGCGCGTGTGCCCGTATACATGTAGAAGGTTCGCGGTATTCCGCGTGAATGAAAGAGTTTCGGAATGAAGAGATCGAGAAAAAGGGAGAGAGAGAAGTTATATGTATAATAAAAGAGAGCGAAAGAGAGAAGGAGAGAAAGAGGGAAGAAAAAAAAACGAGACGAGATTGCGAGCACAGAGGCACGAGAACGACCATTTCCAGGACTGACCACCGCTCGAAATTGGCTATGACAGATAACTGAAACGATAGACGGGACAAGTGGAATGGACAAAAAAGAAAATTGATTTTTCGCGGTGCCCCAGCTAATTTGACGTCGCGGTCCTTCGCTCTCCCCCCCCCCTGTTCTCTTTCCCCGTTCCGCCTTTTATTTTTCTTCGACTCCATTTTAATCCCCGATTCGAAGACAACCCGTCACTCCTTCGATCCGCGCAACACTCTTCTAAACCTTCCTGTTGCTCAATTTATCGAATCGCGATATACCAAACTGCCAACGATAGCCCTTTATTCAATTCTCATTTCACTCTGCTTCGATACAATCGCCAATAAAACAATCACTTTCACTTTTTTTTTTAATTTAGAAAATTCGCTTTTAAAAATTACTTTTTTGTCGTGAGTATTTTTTTTTTTTTTTCATTCAAAAAATTAGACCTTTTGAACTTCGCGTGATTGCAAAATACATTTCATAAAATAAATTGAATAAACAAGAATGAAATAGAAAAAAAAATTCTGCGATTTTTAATAATTAGCGCAATAAAATGACTATAAAAGGCAAAAAATCGTTTTGATTTGGCAAAAGTGTGCGACAGTGAAATTCGTGGCGTCGAACAAAATAATTGCAGCGATCGGGACAAGAGGGTGTTTGCGCTTGGAACCCCGCAGTGGGTCCTTGCTTGAAAATTGGTCACGCACGCCGGTGAGCAACGGAGCGAGCACAGTCTGCATTAATTCGATGCAGTATCAAGCTGTCCCTTTTTGTTCTTTTTTTTTCCACACTTCAGCAGTGTCACCATGGAAATCGAACAAATAAAAATTATGAATGTGCACGATTAAGAAAACAAAAAAGACTGATCGAAACGTAACATAATAAAAATGGGTGGTTGAAAAAATTAACTGCAAAAATAATAGTGTGTTATAGAAGAATAGACAAAAAAATTCGATTAGCTCGCTTTTTTCGCAAAATTGGATAAGAATCGAGGGTAAGAGAGAGTGACACGAAAATAAATGCTCCGAGTGAAAATATTAGGGTAAAAATATATAGAAAGAGACGATTCTGCGACTCGGGGAATCGCCTCGGGAATTGTATCCCGAATGGAGAATAATCCCCTTGGTTACACGGTGACAGAGGGTTATTCCGTGTTTCCGGCAGGCTTTGGACTCTCTCTCTCTCTCTTTTTTTATCGCCCAGACGATATTCCACGGATTTGTCCCGACAATATTCGCTCGTGAAAATAATGACGTCTCGATAAGCCACGAGTTACGTTCTCATTATTTATTATCATGGTGTTGTTATTCTTATATTCTTCGCTCGGCCGGCGATAAAAACGCGTGACAGATCCGCTCGGCTCGTGTGCGGAAATCGGTGTGAACTTCGGCACTCGGCCGGAGTTTCCCCGCGCGGTAAACGTCTCGAGAAAATTTGCTCGAGTCCGAATAATGGAGGGGAAACTAAACGACAATTCATATATATTTCCATCGACCGCATAACACACTCTCGTATTAGCGCTCGCCTCTATTTCTACGTGTTTACAATCCTGCACGATAAATCAAACTAATGTCTACGCGCCTCGCAAAACGTACACGAGAGCTTGCAATTACGTAATCGACGTTTAAATACGAATTTTTATAACTAATCGTCACATTGAAATACATTTTTTCACCGTTGTCATGTAGTAAATCTTTATAAATTGCAAATAAAATACCGACGGTTTTCATTTTTTGTATAAAAATAATTTTCTTACTTTTATATATATCGATTATTATAGAAAAATTAATTGTAAAAGGTTGGAAGAGCAGATTACGAAATGGTAATGTTTACTAAAGTTCACTCTTGAGCTAAATTTATGTAAAAACATATAATAATTTTACTAAAATTCGAATTAGAAAAAATAATAATTTCTGGGTATCTTATATAGCCTACGAAAAGTTCGAGGATTAACTTGCTGAGTTGTCAAAATTTTAATTTAAAGACAATGTCTCAAAAGTGTATGCAACTTTTTTGTCTCAAAATAAAAGTCGTTTCATGGAATATTCAAACAGTTTGAGAAATGATGCATTGGCCAATTCTTAAACTTTACGTTATATTCACAATTCGGTAAAAAAAAAGAAAAAAATGACAATTTTTTCATTAACTCGGTAAAATTGAAAAATCTTTCTCGACGTGTGAGAAAGCGAGAATGACGTTTGGAAAGCGGTGAAAGAGCTTGATCCGGAGGAATATAGCGCTGACAGGGTTGGAGACGGGATAATCGAGAGGAATTCGTTTTTTTTTCGCGCTCGGTGCTGCAGGGAGAGAGAGAGAGAGAGAGAAAGAGAAAGAAAAAGAAAATAATAAGAAAAGTGGGCTGTTACGTTTGAACACCTTTTTCCATTCTGACACAGTACATTCGGTACGGATGAAGCTCGCACACGCGATGCGATAGAGCTTCTCCTATATACATCGGCGAGGCCTCTAAGCGCCTGCTCGCTCTTCCGCGAGATCGTTTTTCTTCTCCGTCTGCGGAGCGCGCGGGCGGGATCGTCCGATGTTTTCGGGCGGAAAATAAGATAATGACCGCGGGGCAAAAGGCGTGTGAGACACTCTCTCTCTCGCTCTCTTTCGCTCTCTTTCGCGAGACAGCCGGGAGGTTTCGGGTAAAATTGTGGGGCGAGAGGCGCGCCCGAGAGAGAGAGAGAGATAAAGAGGATTCTTGCTCTGATGGAGAAAAAGGGAGAAATAGCGAAAGACCGTGGGACGATTTACACCTGCTGGCAGCATCAGCCACGCGTCGAATCCTCCCCGGTGTCAGTGAGAACCCTTGCGAGATAAAGACGGAGAGAACGAGCTCGTGTGTAAGAAAACGCGAGGGAAGAGAGAAAAAAAATAAGAGAAAACGGGATAGAGTTGCGATATCCCAACGGCTGAGAAATCGAGATACGGAACGATTCAATTTCGAGCGAAGAAACGAGATCATTTTCCGAAAAAAAAGAGAGAGAGAGAAAAGGTGGAGAGCGTGAAATCCTTCACATCGAGATCAATTTTTTTTTCCAACCTTCCATATTTGATCCGTTTATGTTTTATTTTTCACGTATCATTTATGTTGGTTTGTTGAACTACTTTTTTTTTAGTCAGAACAGAAAAGTTTCATTCGATTTTGAAGCACGTTTGCTGTATCACCGCTTCCGGCAGACTGGCTAGTCGACCGATATGCGTTATCTCGAGTACGAGAACTTGAATTACTCAATAATTGATACATCATTTATTTTCTTAAAAATTTGCATATTGATATTTAATGTCATACGGAAACGTCTGTCAAATTTTACGAAGCTTTGCCATCTAGAGATCGAGATATAGATTGAAAATCATTGATTTTTAAAATGATGTTTCATATATGAGAGTTTCATATTAAAAGTAGCGATTTTTTAAAATTAATATCTGAATAATGACATACGGTAGTCTATCTAAATTTTGCATACACTCTAAGGATGTATGAGCGATATTTTAAAAAAATAAGAGAATTTGATACATTTTTGATATTTCGTTCTTAATCAGCATATGAAAAAATATGCCAAATTTGAAATCGTTTTACTGAGTGGTTTAAGAGTTAACTTCAAAGTCGCTGAGATTTAACATTGCTTCTTTTATGGAGAATTTGTAAATTTATACTGAACACAATTTTAAGAATGAGATTCCTGGGAATTTTTTTGTATGTTCGTAGCAGTTTTCATATTTTGTAGATAAAATTTCCAAACGTTTTACTACAATTTTTCTATTTTCATTGTTTAAACAATTAAAAATGTTTAAATTATTGTTAAAATAAGTTCAAGCTGTTAATTATTGGTCAATCTAAGACTCAAAAAATTGGCAATTTTTTACCAAAAGCCAGAGTCTGATGGGTTTTACTAATTTAATATCAAGAATTTACTTTTCGCTGGGATTGTCTGTCCCATAAATCCTTAACGTAATATGCTAAAAATCTGTGATTTTTTTAAAAATAAATTCTTTCTCAAGAAATTAAAAATGATAATTTTACATTTAGTTAGCACGTAAGGACAAAAATAACTTTTGAAAAAAACTGTCTCGGTTGTATAATTTTAAGAATAAAAAATAAAATACAAATTTCCAATCATCGTTCGCATACGTGACACGATGTGCGCGACTGGAAATTAGTTTTCCGAGGGAAGACGGCGGTTCGGTCGCGCGATACGATGAGCCGGAATAAGATACCGTCGTCGCGTCATAATCGATGTTATCCCGATAAGATGGTGGACGGGGCGATAAATCGTCTCGTGGGAAGATGACGAGCATCGGGCTGGGGCCCGGTCGGAAGGTTATTGCCGTAACTTTTGCGAATCGCGCCGCGTCTAACGAGTATTATAATTACTGTCGCGGTAACTCAATATCGAGTCTCCTTGTTGGCTCTCGCCGGATGGGGCTCGCCGTACGGGAATACAGCGTTAATAGGCGCCGAATGGCGGACGCGGGGCTCCGCACACACGAGCGCGGAGCGTTTTCGATCTCCGCGCGCGCTGTCAATTTTGCGCCTGTGTGTTGTTCACAGTCTGTGTTTGAGAGAGAAAGGGAGAGAGAGAGAGAGAGAGAGGACACGCATACAACGATGGACGCGAAGGTGTAGGAAAAGGGAAGCAACGCGCCCGAACACCCCCGCGCGCCTATTAATTGCGCTTCACCCTAAATGCAAATTGTTCGAAATTGAGGGAGGGCTCCCCGAATATTTGGAAACTCCATTACGGGGCCAGTGTTCGTCCTTTCGTGCAGCGCTAACCATCTGAGGAGGAAGGCCCGCTTGCGAAGGGAAACGCGCCGAGGGAAAGACGAGGAGACAAAGAGAGCAGGAGAGGAGACTCGCTCTCGTCGACGAGAGAGGCGGTTTCCATCCTCTAAGGACGTTAACGTCGCTAAAGCCACACGAAACTTTCGCTCTTCGATACACACGCGCCCGGTAACAGACACGTATATATACAAACACTCTCTCTCCTCTCTCTCGTCTGGGACGATAAATCGGTTACGCCTTTATCTCCATTTCCGATATTATTCGAAATCTCTCGCTGCATATATATCGCAGACGTTTTTATATATACGCGTTCGACAACTTAGGATATTTTTATTTTTGTTAATATGGATATAATTTTCTACGAAAAATGTCAGTGTCATTTTCGTCGATGTCAAATATTGTCACGTGCAATCTGTGAACTGGAAACAGATTTACTTGGAAAATATTTCGTCGACATAATGCAATTTTTAGTTCAATTTGAAAAAAAAATATCGGAATAAAAATTTTGTTGGATAAACCAAATTTGGTTTTCATTCAACTTTTTTTCGTTGAAGTGAATACGTATTCTGAATTTCAAATTTGGAATTCCAAATCTTTTTAAAAATGTATCCAAGTATATTGATATACCAATAACATACGTTTTAATTTATGAGAATTTCTCTGATGTATTCTGCTGTTTAATTTTAGTAATAATATTTTTAAAAAACTCAAAATAAGTACGAAAGGTATGAGAAAAAAAAATATCATGCTGAAAAACAATTGAATTAGTTATTGCGTACAATAATGAACATTATACTCAAATAGAAGACATCTTATGATATACTATAGTAACATGCTATTTTTCATTATTAATAGAAAAAAATGATCAAAATTTTACAATTTTGTACGAAAAATCATCAAAATTTTCAATCTGTTACCAAATTACGAAAAAAATATAAAAATTTATCGTAAAAGTAAATTCTCAAAAAGGAGCAGCGTGTTTTTCGCACATTCAGTAGAAACATTTGTTCACGAGTCGATACCCGACTCTGTGACGGAGAAAAAAAGGCTCGAGAGCTCGTAAAAAGCTCATTTTTCGCGTTCGGGGCAAGAAAATATCCGCGCGCGAAGATTAGCTGTCGGTCGATTCGTTTTCCGTCAGGTCCGACTCAAATTAAGTGCTCCGTTCGGGATGAGCGACTAAAAAGGGGTTCGTTTCGAGCTCCGGCGTTTCTGGCCTGGATTCGGACCCTTATCCGGTGTTGCTCCGGCGATGGGAGTTTCGTGGCTTTCCGAAGAACGTTAGGCAAGAAAGAATGAGCGAGAGAAAGAGAGAGAAAGAGAGAGAGAGAGCGCTCCCCTCGAGCATCAATCATGTCGGCAGCAACCCTTTACCGAGGGCGGTTTTACTCTCCATTGAGACGGAGTGTTGTGCTCAAACACAAAAACACTTCATTTGGCAGATTAGCTGTTAAACACCGGGGATACGACGTATACCGTGTGCGGGACGATTAAATAAGAGGAAGACGCGAACACGTGTCCGATCGGGTGCAGAGCACACTCTCCGTTTTCTCATTTGTATAGTTCGCTCGGCCTCGAGGAAAAATTCTCGATCGCGACGAATATAAGCAGAAGGCGGTGATAAAGGGATCGATGGAACGAGATATTTTTCGCGTTCGGCGGAACCGAGTCGGTTAATATGGAACGGTCGTAAGGCCGCGGTTGAAAAATTAGTACAGTGGGACAAATTTTGGCGGTAATATGTAGTACACGGAGGAGGCGAATTGTGGAGCCAGAAATCGTCGCTTTGTCGGCAAAACCGGCAATTAACAATTAGCCGGCGGTCCTTGTAATCGAATTACGAGGCTCATTGTCGGTGCCAGGTACAAACGTATTCAGTTCCCTCCTCGCTTCCTCTTTTCTCTTCTTATTCCTACGGCCCCTCCATCTTTTTATCCGCGTTTTGTGTTTCTTCGCCCGTTTTTCGCCGATCGGCGACCCGAGATCGAATTTCCTGCCGCGCACGCCCGGACCCGACCTTTATTCCCGGCGCGCACACACGCACGCCGAGATTACAATCCCCATCGGACCGCCGATGAAATTGACCGGACGGAGACCGAATAATTGCCAGAAATGTGAGCAACGCCCGGTGTCACCTTTACATATCATCCGAGAAACACGCGCGCTCGTCGGCGATGCCTTCGAGATGCAAAATGCAACTCGGGATCCCTTACAAAGGCAATAACCCAGCCCCGAGACTCTTTCGTTGCAAACACGTGTCTCACGAGCCTTCCACCAAAAAATACATAAAAGGCCGATGTCATTGAAAATCCGTATATCCGTTTCACAGTGCTTCCCTTTCATCCCCTGTCGCGTTATTTTTTCACAAGCTCGTCTTCCCAAGCTGCTCTCATCAACATTTTTTATTCATTCCAGTCGTTTCTAGAAGATTTTTTTTTTACGTAACACGATTTATCTCATGCCTTTTGTACTTCTTTTTTATACTCTTAATTCAATTTAATCATATATGGGAGCGAAATTTAAGTCATGCAACATTTTTGTGCTACGGGACACTTTGTCAAAAACGGGTGCTCAATGAAGAGAGAATACGTTAATTTTTACAATAACATCATTTGAGTGGTTCGATATCATTAAGGTCAATTTTTGGATCATTTTTTGAATTTTTCCATATGAATTCTTGCTTTGCGCCTCGAGTAAGTAGCAATTTCGTTACCTACGGAAAATTTCCGATCGAATAGACTCTTAAAATCGATTTTTAAAAATTCAAAAATTTTTGCGAATTTTTGAAATTTCCATTTTTTCAAAAATCTTGAAAGAGTGATAACTTTTTAAAAAATACATGTATCAACGTAATTCCAACGCCATTCGCTTCGTTTTGCAAAAATCTTTAAAAATCACCCTTAATAAAATTAATTTCGTCAAGAAAAAGGAAAGATATCGCAAATTGAAATTTTCATGGGTCCACAATACCGAGTGTGACTCACCAAATTTTTTGAAATTTTTTTTTTTTAATTTTAAGAGCCTATTTGATCGGAAATTTCCCGTAGATAACGAAAATGTTACTTATTCGAGGCGCAATTCAAGAATTTATATCGAAAAAGCCAAAAAACTGATTTTAGGCTCAGTTTTTTCAATTTTTCAATACGAATTCTTGGATTGCGCTCCGAATAATTATCATTTTCGTTATCTACGGAAAATTTTCGATCAAATAGGGTCTTAAAATCGAAAAAAAAAAATTCAAAAATTTTTGCAAATTTTTGAAGGTATACCCCTTTCCATTTTTTCAAAAATCTTCAAGGCGTCATAACTTTTTAAAAAATTGATGAATTAACTTAATTCCAGCGCCATTCGCTTCGTTTTGCAAAAATCTTTAAAATCCACACATAATAAATTAGATTTCATCGAAAAATACAAAAGATATGGCAAATCAAAATTTTCATGGGTCTGTGAGACCCCGTGTGACCCCTTCAAAAATTCAAAAAAAAAAATTTGAATTTTTTTTTCGATTTTAAGTGCCTATCTGATCGTAAATTTCCCGTAGATAACAAAAAAGGTTATTATTCGAAGCGCAACCCCAGAATTCATGTTAAACAATCAAAAAAACTGGATTTAGGACCAGTTTTTTTTTAATACCACGAGAGTATACCGCTTCACGCCCTCGCTACTATAACCTGCTATAGTATTTGAAATATATTTTATCGAAATTAATCGTGTCATTTTTTAATGAAAAATCTCATTTATGAAAATTGAAAACTGAATAGAAGACTTAAAAATCCTAAAATTTGTACTTCATCATATAATCGACGAGTTTATAAAAAAAATAGTATCACTCTCGAGTCGTTGACAATCTAATAATTTTTCAATATTCCCCTCCCAATAATAAATAAATCGTTACTCACGAGTTTGACACATTATAGAAGTGATAACAAAGCCAATCGTGTACTAAATTTTGAAGCAAGGATCAATAAATCTCTATATACATTATGTAATAAAACTCGAATGTATATTGACTGGAGTAATCGTAAAATACACTCAAACACGTAGGCAAGCATACGAATCGTAAATCGGGATATTTCCCAATGTTTTTCAATGTCAAGAAACAAGGGAAAGCCTGCTGGTGAAATTTGACAAGCAAAGTAGCCTCCTTGGGACTTGTCAAGCGCAGTTTCGCGGGGCAAGCTCTCGTGAATTTCCAGCGTCGACCGAAGATCGGAGTCTGCGTCGTGTAATATGGAAGCTGGAAGAAGGGAAAGAGAGAGAGAGAGCGAAAAAGAGAGGGAGAATAAGGGCAAACGTCGAAATATCCAAAGATATATCAAGCAAGTCTGCAACTATTAATTTGGTTCCCAGGAGCAGCAGCGGGAAATCGGTGCTTCGGTGCCTCCGGGCCAACAGATTACTGTCTGTACACGATCTATATACGAGCACAATATGTATATAACGAATACAGAGAACCCGAAAGTCTTTCTCTCTCTCTCACACACACGCAGAAACTCTTTTGGTCCTTCTCTCTCTCTCTCTCTCTCTCTCTCTCTCTTGGTGATTGCAACGCTCTCTGTTGCTCGCTCGACGGGACACTTCTAGTTTGGACTCTCTGTGAAGTTAATAATCATCAAAAGTCGCACTGTTTGCCGAGGGCGGACGCAGAGCGAGAGAGAGCCTTTGTGCAAAGACGGCCTCGCGCGCCACGCGTGTGCTCCTGACGCTAATATGACTCCACTGGGCTTTATTACGAGTTATTATAGCCGACGTTCCGCTCTTTATGCTCCTCGGATTTCTCCCCTCCCCGGGGCTCCGGAAAAACATCCATAAAAGACCAAATACTCCAAACAATCTACACGCTTTTCCATTGTCGACACTCGAGCCCCTCTCCCTCCCTCCTTTCTTCTCGCTTTCCCTCCCGGACGTCGCAGAATTTCCGCGGTTACGTAAAAACTGTCGAGGTCTTGCAAAATTCATAAAACGTTCGGTTAATTGTTTTCTACGCAATATATATAAGTATAAATACGTAGTACAAGGGAGTCATTTTTAGAGCTTCATCAAATTTTAAGTACAGATATATAATAATCAAGGTTTTACTGACTTTTTTTCACACTTTTGGACCTTTTTTGAGAAAAGTCGATGAAAAACGAGTCGCTCTGATCTAAGACAACGAGCGAGGTCGAACTCACGCCCTCGCCCATTTTCGACCTTCCCTCCATTCCCTTTCTCTCTCTCTCTCTCTCTCTCTCTTGGGCAATACGTAGTACAAAGAGTCATTTTTAGAGCTTCATTAAATTTTAAGTACAGATATATAATGATAACGTTTTACTGACTTTTTTTCACACTTTTGGACCTTTTTTTGAGAAAAGTCGCTGAAAAACGAGTCGCTCTGACCTAAGACAACGAACGAGGTCGAACTCACGCCCTCGCCCATTTTCGACCTTCCCTCCCTTCCCTCTCCCTCTCTCTCTCTTGGGCATTGAGTTTCGATGTAGGGCAAACATATTGCCGGGCAATATACCTGCGAGCCGGAAACAAAGGGTGCATTCAAACGGTTACGCGAAACCCGGAGCAGCGGAGAAAGAGCCGAGTGATACGGGAACCGCAATCAGCATGGACCTCTTTCTCCCTCGCTGTAAGACAATGCTAGCAGAAGGACCGGTGTCAAAATACACCGGGGCCATAAGGCTAATTTGCCGAATTAATCGAGCACCGTTTTTCGCATCACCCCTGTTTTTTTTTATTTTTTTTTATTTTTTTTTCGTTCTCTCCTCTTTTCTTTCGCATACACGCTTCGCTCTTGCCAACGATATTGTATACATGCATCCTGCCAGATTTTTTGGTCTCCTTTCAATGTGGAACACGCGCTCGATTTTTGCGGTTTTTCGAATCTGTCGTAAATCTACGTTTCGATCGTTCGTCGAAAAATTATACAATTTCTTTGGATTTTTTTATTGAGAATGTTCCTTATCGATCATTTTTTTTAAATATTTTAACTATACAAGACTGCAGTTTCAGAAATAACAGTTTCTCAAAAATTTTCGAAAAAAATGCAAAAAGGTGTATCTCCTTCAAAAATTGTCAAAATTTTTTGAATTTCCTTTTTTGGTAATTGAAGAGATATTTCCTGTAAATAGTGAATGAAAATTTTAATTATTTCGAACGGAACTCAAAAGTCAACGGTGAAGAAAAAATCTAGAATTTTTAATCATTTTTTTTACTAATTTCCTCAACATATTCGCGATCATGAAAATCGAAAAATAGAAGGCTTATTTAATTGTATTTGAAAAATTGTATCACAGTGATGGGAGCGTTACTCGTTTTGTTTCGATTCTATTTGGACTTAGCTCGAGGCTGTCTCTTCTTTATGTATCAGCGGCGATCGAGGATCACGGAGGGGATGTCTCATTGTAAAAGTGAAATCGCGTCTTGTTTGGGATGTTATTTGTAGCGCATTATTGGTCGCGCGAGCAAGGGATAAAAGAGCGGAGAGAGAAAAACAGAGATAAATGTACAAGAGCGAGAAACGGGGTTGCGAGCAGACTCGGGGCGTTGGAGTGTTTAAGGGTGATTACACGCAACGACAGGGGTGGTTTTATTGAAGAAGACTGGCAGAGGTGCTCAGCCCGATATTTCGCCAACCATCAGGTTTATCGTCAACCATTTTATCGTCAATCTCGACGCATACGAAATAAATTTCATTTTTTGTCGCATCGGTCTCAAGAAAATGAAAAAAAAAATAGAGAATTTCTGATGGAATGCCCTGTGGGAGAGCGAAAAAAAGCTCGTGTATTCGTGGGCAAAAAGTAGATACTTAGACGCGAGGAGAAACGCGATCCGATTACGCTGTCGAGACTATTAGCGAGCTGTCCCACGAAAATTCAGGGTGGAAGCGTCGAGCGAGCTGATGGCAAGGGATGCCGCCACCCAGAGATAAAATCATCCCTCCCGTGCGCTCTCTTCTCGCTCTTTTATCCGCCGTGAGCGCGTTTATCTTGTTTTTCAAACGATCTGTATACAGCAGCCTCGCACGAAAACGACTCTCGTGTTTTTTTCCATTCTTCTCGACATACCTCTCGCCGGTTGCCATTAAACGTCGCTGGTTTCTTTTACAAATCACGATGAGGGAACAAAGAGAAATGACAATTTGCCTGGCGGTCGTTATTCACTTACGGAAATCCCATTTCGTCGGGAAACTCATTTTTGTTGACACTCTGCTCTCTTGTTTTTCAACAGAATCTCATTTTACATCACGCACGACATGTTCTTTAATTCTTTCTTTCTTTGCTACTTCTTCTCTTTTTTTTTTAAATCGAAAACGTTCGCTTTCGTTCTTCCACGACTTCTAATTGTATTCCTTTAATACGAAAATAATTGTTGGGGTGGATAGTTCAGAGTTGAAAAAAAAAATGTAATGCAGGATTGAGAACGACTGCGCGAGCAAGGATTGAATTTGACCGACAGTTTGACAGAGGGTAGTGATCGGTAATGGTGGCATTGGAAAGTCGAGGGAGGGATGCCGAAGGGAGTGGGGACTCGCTCGTATGAAAACGTTGAATAATAGGCTGCAACCCTCTCGAAAACATCGCCCTATCGCAAGATTCTCCAATCTCTCTACCTATCTCGCTCTCTCCAACGAAAATGTACGATGAGGCTTCATTCGGTATTCGCAACTGGTTCTCTCGCCTTTTTCTACAACCTACGAAGCTCTTTGCGATCACGCTGATACCTTTTTAATGTAACTTTTCGCTAGAGATCTCATACTGAAAAAACACTTATACGCGTGCATTTATAAAACTGCCTAAAAGTTTCCTTGTGAATATTATTAAGCATGTATATTTGGGAAATTTTTTATATTTTGTTCTTAGGCTTATGAAAAAATATTTTGAGTTATCAAACTCTAAAGTTATCAAACTTCAAATTAAAAAATATTAAATTCTTGTTAATTTTTCGAAAATTCAAAAAGTTTTTTACTGAATTTTTTTTAACTTAATTGTTTAAACAATAAAAAATGTTTAAATAATTGATGAACTATGCTCAAGCTACTAATTGATAGTCCAACCAGGACTCAAAAAATTGGCAATTGTTTAGAATATAGATTTTACAAATTGAACGTCAAAAATTTACTTTTCGCTGAGAAATTGTCTGTCCCATACATCCTTAAAATAGGAAAAATAGCTATAAATATTTTCGAGTAATGATTATTAATATTTTTCAAGTTTATCAAGTTCCATCTGTATAAATTTTATTTTGCTCGACACTCAATTTGTAAAATTATAATTTTTTTATTGCACGATAAATATCTTTGTTCATTTTTTCGACGTTTAAACGAGTCTAACAAAATCATTAAAACGGAGTAAAAAATTACATACTCCAATAAAATATTATTTTATAAAATACTAAAAAATCCATGTATGAAATATCAAGTGAAAATTATTCAGAAATTCTTTCAAAACGTTTGGTAAATTTGTTATATATGAGTGCGAAGTCTGACTCGATCTCGCTAAATTTATAATTAAAAAGAGACAGAGATAGCGAGTCGTTGAAAACACTCGCGATTTGGAGGTACGATACACTTTTTAAGGGTGTTTCGAGCACGCGGGACACATGCACGCACTTATATCGCGTTGAAGGAACAATGGTGAAAATCTGTTAATACGACGGGGAGACGACAATGTGCTCGTAGCTCCGTGATCGCCTCGAATACCTTTTACCGTCGCTAATCCAAATTCGACTTGCCACGATCGTCGAAGCGCACGGAGCTCTTCTCGTGCAACATCCTCGTGTTTCTGTCCTCGGCGCGAGTGGAGGACACTCGAGAGGGAAAAAAAAGCGAGAGCGAGAGAAAAAAATAAAGATGAAAAAGGTATACCGATGATACATGTGAAGGAAGAAAAACGCGTTTGGTTTTATATCGAGAATGCGCGCCGCGCTTTTTAACGCCGGGACAAAAGGGAACTGATTTTTCTCGCGATAAAGAATAAAGAAACCAAGTGCGCCATTGTCGGGAGGATCTGTCGTCGCGCATGGGAAAAAAAAAATAACTGCGTCCGGGGTCGATATTAGCGAATTCGAATGACATTGTCTTCCCGTTGGCCGAGTTTTTCGTCTCGTCGGTGGATGAGATTGGCCGGGGCGATTTACGAAAAATATTCTTCAATCTCGCCAAGGATTAATCTCGCGCGTTTCGCTCATTCGGGAGGGTAAACGCGCGTCGTTATCCGATAACCGGGACGGCTCCGAACTTTTCCATTACGCGAGAGCCCGAATGTTTATGTATAGTAGCAGGGAGGAAGATTATGAAGGACGAATGAGATATCCGAAAGAGAATAAGCGAGCGTTCGATACCGTCATCTCGTTACGTTATAATATAAATCGAAAATTCAGTTTAGCGCGAGAATCGAGACGCCCGAGTGTCCTCATCTCCCCGCCTTTTTACTTGGCGCCACTTTCCGTCTCTTACACTCATTTTGCATCAATTCTCGCGCAGTTAAATCCGTCTAAACGAGTTTATCCTCACGGCAATATCATTCCTCGAAGACGCTCGTCCGCCCTCGTCGGAAAAACGACGAAAATATTTCGCCGTCGCGAGACGGACGAGAGACTTTTTCTCTCTCTCTCCCCGAGTGTACCAGCAACTCTAATAGATTTACGACCTAAAAAGGTTAAGCCACGTTAGTCCCGTTCTTTATATTTCCGCGAGGAGCCGAGCTACGGCTCTCTTCTCCTTCCTCCTCTTTCATTTCTCTTCCTTTTCTTTTTTGTTTCTTCATTTCTCGTCGTTCGCGCGTGCCTCAATCTTTTTCTCGCTTCTCTCTCTCTAGCTTCGTCTCCTTCTCTTTTTTTTCCCGCGCCGGAGCAGGAAGCTTCTTGGAGTAAGAAAATGTTAAGATATCGCTCGTCCGAGCCCTTCTCGTCTCTCTTCCCATCAGCCGCGTCTTACCTCGATAAAGATAAGAGGGTGAAGCGAAATTCGCTTATTTTCCCATCATTTCAACGTGGCATCTTGTCCCTCGATCCCACCCCTCTCTCCCTCTCCCTCCCCCCTCCCGCCCCACTTTCTTTTATCATCATCCTATAAAAATAAAAAATATATACGTATATACAGACGCGTACTTTTCTCTCGGCGGAAAATAGTCTCTCGCGAGAGCGACGTAAACGAAATATCGTTCTGACGAAGCAACGGAAATTTACGTTCTCTCACTGCAGTAATAAGATACTATTTTTAGCCTCTTATCTTTACTCCGCTCTTATACCTCCATTTCCCGAGCAGGAAAAATTGCTACGATTCTCAACAAGAAGCTTCAATCAGAGAAAAGTCATCTTGAACACTTTCAAAAGTGGATACAAATTAATACTCTTTCCAAATAAAGTTCCTGTAGTTTTTAAATTAAACTTTTATAGTATTTCGAGTGATATTTTCCTAATTATTATCTTCAATAAATTTTTCATAGTTTATCTTATTTAAGAGAAATTTATTATGGTTCACTTTTTTCGATGAAATAATTCTAGTTTGTTTCTTCAGTGAGATCAGTACACGTCTGTATACTTAATTTTTTTGAATGAAATTCTTATAGTTTAATTCTTTTTCAATGAGATTCTTTTAGTTTATTTAATTCAGTGACATTTTTATAGTTTATTTAATTTAGCGAAATTTTTATAGTTTACTTTGAAGGTGGGTGAAAAGTTTAAATTTAATAAATACGTATAGTGTATATTTGTATATGTAGATATTTGAAGAGCAATACGGAGAGCCGTGACACGCGTGTGCACTGGAGGGACAGAGGATAGGAGTTTAGCGGCCTGCCAACAGCAGCCATGTTACAATAAAGAAATCAACATGGCCGCGGTCGCGAGTCTCGCCTGGAGCGTTCACGAGACGTTCTTCTTCTTTCATCTTGCCGGGCTCACCCTCCCCGCTTTCTCTCTCTCTCTCTCACTTTCGATTTTGCTCCTCGAGCTTGTTACCCTCTTGATGCTGAGGAATAAGGGTGGACCTCGCCGACAGCCCCCTTGCCTTTTCTTACAAGCTAGTTTCAGGCCTGGACCCGCCCCTTTCTCCTCTTTCTTTTCTCTTCTCTCTTCTCCCTCTCTCTCTCTCTCGCTTCCCTTATATATTTTACCTTCCAGCAGTGTTCTTATTGCACTTTTCATCCCCGTCCATCCTCCACCTCGCTTTTTTCCCGAGCGTTTCTCATCCCGCGACTTTTCTCGCTCCGACCTTTCGACCCTGCGACTCGCTGCGAAAAAGAACTCCATTTATCCTCGCGATATCTCGCTACGCGTTTCTCGACTCTTGGAAAAGAAAAAAACAAAAAAAAAACAAAAAAAAAGACGGAGAGGAAGATGAAGCGTCGCTCGCGTAATTTTCTCCAACGTGTATTTTCTCTCCGATTAAAAAATACCACGGAGCCATCGGAGCCCTTCCGCGCTCCTAATAATTTGTTTTTACAATTAGATTAATTACGATAAAAATTAAAATAACGGAATTCAGAAGCCGGTGATAATAATTAAAGGCGGATCGGAGAGCCGGGAACGGAATGTCGGGGATAAAAAAAAAGCGGGCGTCGCGGGAATGAAATCGTGGCGTTTTTCCTAATGGACGTTTTTCTAGACCGCAAAGCTTCGAAAACGGATTATTATGTAATTCGGATTGTAAAGTATATAGCACGGGGTTGAGCAATCGTCGCGACGGTGTACGGGCGGCGTAGCCCGGTAGCGAAATGGCCCATTGAGTGGTTTTAAAAACCACTAATTAGCAGGATAGAAGGTCAAGATTGTACGCCGGAGATAAGCGCGACGAGACGCAGACGCGTTCGGATAATTTCTGGTTTCGAGCTCTATCCCCGTTCTGGCTCTCTCTCTCTTTCGCTTTTTCCCCGAGAGCCAGGCGCCAAGGATCATCGATGGAGAGAAAAAAAACCGAACGCCTCCGTGCACGAGCTCCGAAGAAAATTATAAAGGAAAAAAAAGGCACTATTTCTGGGAAAAAAACGAAACGAAATATGGAAAATAAGTCTTTTACTCTCTACTTGTCATTAAAACGAATTTTTCAATTAACGCTCCTTTTGTTCTTTTTTTCCGGCTGCTCGCAGGTCTGGTTTCAGAACCGACGGGCCAAGTGGCGCAGACAGGAAAAAATGGAGGCGGCCAAGCACGGGATCGCGGAATATCATCATCAGACGAGTCTCAGGTACAAAATTTTTATTTTTTTTTTGCTCTTCGTTATCAAATAAATTTGATGTGCTTTTCATTTAATGGTAAAATTTTGTCAAATTTAGTGGTTTTCAATTTTTGAATCTTTATTCCAGAAATATTCGCGGTCCCGGACTGGGCGATCCGTGGCTCGGAGGACCCGGCCTCTTGAGCGCACTCCCAGGCTTTTTACCCGCAGCTCACACGGGCTATCCCAGTTACTTAACCTCCCCGAGACGATTGCACTCACCGACGAAACTTGGAGCGGTTGGAAATGGAATTCCAGGTGAGACATCGCAAAAATTCGCATTTTCACATTATTTTTTGATCAATCGTAGTTCATGTACTGAGAGTACGATTAATTTAAATTTAAAGTGACAACCACGTCGATTATAGAACTAAATATAATTTTTTATACAAATTCGTTCCCAGTAGTGCTGGATTTCGACATATTGTTAATCGAAGCCAAAAATCTACTTGGTTCTTCTAAAAAAATGTATTTAGTTCCCAAAATTATAGTTGTCATTTTTTGGAAAAAATTCATTTTTTTTTCAATAATCGTTAAAGGTTCTAAACGCAATTTTCTCTCGCTCTCTATGAACAATTTCATAACCTCTTATTTCTTATTTTAATATTTATAGAATATGATAAAATTGTATCAGAAATAAGCAGTGTAAAATAAGAAAGAGAAAAAACGTGCTTCTCATGATAAATCCTTCTCTCAACATTTTTAACAAAAAAATTAATATAAAAATGTTTTGCAGCATTCATAAATTCAACTAAAAAAGAATTTACTCTGTACTGCTCACTATCTGGCATTGAAAATTCAGTTCAGCATCACACTTACCTTGTACAAATTTGATACAAAAATTCTCTCACGGCATGAATTATCAAGTTATTACAAATTCTATGAGTTATCACTTTAGATAAGTGAATTTAATCTTGATTTACCAAAAAAAAAATCAAATATATTCGTAATCGTAATCTCGAAAGCTCGATTAAATGTTAAGCACAAAAATTCTGCTTTTTTAAGGAGATATTAGCGATACTTACTAGTCAAATGAGATACTATTTGGCTTATTTTTAAATGAGGCGTTAATAAATAACATTTAAGATTGAATAAATCTTTTTTACCAAATATATTAATTTTGAAATGTAAAATATTGATGTAATACAGATAATTAAAAAGTGATTTTCATTTTTAGGTTATGATTTTACTCTGATTCACTCACGTATAAGTGTCAAATCTGATATTATCATTAAATAATTCAATGAAAAGTTTGATAACCATACATTTTTATGGTAAATAATTGAACCTTATACGCTAATGAACACGTGAAATATTTTAGATCGTTTGAAAGTTCACTCTAAATATTTTTTTAATCAATAAAAGAACATTTTTCTCAATGCTTCTCATAAGATTCTGGCTTATGTCTAGCATACTTTGTCGGGATAATTTTCGCTTATTTTATCGGTAATGCTACTTGAAATTTAGTTATCGAAAAACTGGATTAATACTCTATATCGTAATAAAAATTTCAATAAACAAAGTTCATTTTCGTACTTTCGTTGATACCTCCTTAAAAACGACTCATATTTTTTTTACATTTTCGACTGGTTAGTTGGTCGAAAGGATAACTCTAGTAACGACAGTCTGTTTTTTGGGGCCGTAGGAGCGCTCAACGGGGGAATCCCCGGAATGAGCAGCACCGGGAGTCACTTACCTTCGTCTCCGAGTCCACCGGGGCACGATCCAAGGACGTCGAGCATCCAGGCATTGAGGATGAAGGCGAAGGAGCACATCGAGAGCATCACGAAGGGTCTCCAGATGGTCTGAACCGGGACAATCGCTCAGAACGGGCGACGACGATCACGGGAATAAGAACGAAGGCGTCAATCGCCTGGGACTCGTCACCTGAAAAAGAAAAAACGAGAGAACGATGATCATTCGCGAATACGCGCGTTTCGCGATCCCGACGCGAATGATGGTGCAATGAACGTGTAAATGAACTCACCGGCTCGATTTTTTTAAAAATACTGCAAGGGTGTGTAAAAAGGACGAAAAAAAACCGTGAGGGATGAGTTTCGAGGGTGGATCGTCGGACGCTGGAGGTCTATCTATAAATAAAATGAATATAAATATATAAATATAAATATAGATATAAATAAATGAAGTCTATA
The DNA here is from genome assembly GCA_030522545.1 of Cremastinae sp. A BG-2022a. Taxonomy (NCBI): domain Eukaryota; kingdom Metazoa; phylum Arthropoda; class Insecta; order Hymenoptera; family Ichneumonidae; species Cremastinae sp. A BG-2022a. The sequence goes on along the minus strand of JAPYYW010000372.1, from coordinate 17,846 downwards.
TAAATATAAATTTGTATGTAGAGGATAGAGATTTTTTTCGAGATCGCGGAGGCTCCGTCGCGATGAGGAAATATATTGGAGGGATTTGAATCGAGTGATAATGTCGTCGATGAAATTGGACGAATTTCGTCGTGTAAATTATCATGCAGTATTAATAAGTTATAAGAGATCGTACAAGCTCGTCTCGGTTAGCGGATATCGAACTGTCGAGACAGCATTTTCGAGGGATATGGAACGAGTGATGGACAATTATTATCATAAACGATAGTTTAGATGAAATATCGGTTCGCCCTGCACGTCTCGCCGTCGTCGACGTCACGCAGCTCCCAAAAACTTTGTTATTCGATTACATATATTATTTTTCAACATCCCCGTGTGCTTCGCACAACGTTGCAAAATGAGAATTAACTGTGCGAGCTGGTAAAGAGAACATACGGAAATTTATCGAAAAAAAAAAAATCCCTGGGCCAAAAAGAAAAAGAAAGAAAAAAGTAATTTCAAACGTCCCATACATCTGAGACTCATCTATTTGTATATAAATTTATCGTGATGAAATAAAAATTTGATGTACATATTTAAACGTGTTCGAATTCAATGCAACTATACCCGATGAATTATTTTGTTATTTTTTTGTTTTTCGTTTCGTCCAATCGAATTATTTACGGAGAGACGATAAACCGAGGATGCCATCAGGAAATATTCGTCGATTTCGTGCAGTCGAGCTTTCATGGAAATCTATACGTGAACTCGCGTGTAGTCGATACATAGATTCATATACACGGCCGCTATATCTATATATACGAAGCCGAACAGCGGCGTTTTCTGTTTGTTAACGAATTACCATCTCAAAGAACCGTTTTAATTAAGCCTTAATTAATTTCGTCTAGCATGAGCGTTATAGGACAGCGGAGGGAGGAATAATGGAAGAGAGACTCGGCGGGCATCTAATTATTCGCTCTTCTTTCGGTTTAATTAAAAATCGCGGGACTCCCGATACAAAGGAGAAACTCCGCGAGGCCCGAATTGCACATGGAAGATAGAGAATAAACGAGAATCGAACGAAGGACGGAAAATGTTTTTTTCCATCGCGAATCGCACAAAATTTTTGTATTTTTTTCCCTCTCGTACACAATTTCGTTTTTTATTTCGTTTTTTTTTGTTTTTTTTTCTTTCTTTCTTTCTTTCTTTCTTTTTGTTCTGGAGAAATAAGTTTCGCAGTCACGAGATTTCGCGATGGTCACGAATGCTTAGGTATTCGAATCCCGACTCGCATGCTCCGAGGGGTGACAGTTGAAGTGCTGACAGAGGGAGCGACCGGGACGGGGGCGAGAGAATTTCGGCGCCGAAGAAAGAGAGAAGCGTCGGGGCGGCGAGATAGGGAGGGGGAAGAAAAGGGACGAAAATGGGGTGAAGGTGCGAAGCGTATAGCGACTTAAGAGGCCAGAACTCACCCAATAAAATGGTAATTTCTGTTTGTCGAAGTTAACCATGCGAGCAGGAGCGTGGAAATTCGAGTCCGCGCTAACCACTCACCTCTGCCACTTCAGGACCAAATATATAAACCAGCTATATACGCGACGATCGGGAATCATGAATGCAACGCGATGGAAAAAAAGATTCGAAGTTGCGAAGTGAGAAAAAAAGTGTTTGGCAAGTTTTTGAAGCGATTGAAAAAAATGGGATTGAAATGGCAAAAAAAACAGAAGGAAAAAAAACGATTTTTGCGAAGAGAATAGAGGAGCAGAAAATCAGGGATAGATTCGAAAATAGTATAGAAAAAATAAAAGAAAATTATAAGTTCGTTGTTAAATTGATTTTGGAGCACGAGAGAGAGAGAGGCAAATTTTATGAGCACTTGGAAACGGAGGTGGGAAAAAAGACGAGGAAACCCTGGACGAATTTATCCTGGGTAGAATTTGTTCTCGCGCTTCCCTTCGCGAATCTTCATTCCGTAGTGGACAGCGCGAAACCGAGATGGCCGTCTCGCTTATTGTTTGACCAGAGCAAATAATGAATGGGCGAAAAAATCAGAAATAGGAACACAAAAGTGTCTACAAAAATTGTCTCAAGATAATTTATCAAAAACTGTATGTTTTGCAATAAGAGTGATTAAAAAAAACAATCAAAAAATTCTATTATCTAGTTTTTTTAAATATTTGTAGTCAAAATTCAAAAGATTTCTTATTAAATATGTATGTAAACAAAATCGTTATAAAAAGACGTAAATGATAGAGTATAAAAAACTAATTTTTGGAATTTTGATCTGTCCGCTTATACCAAAAATTATCTTTTACTCAAAAGTTAACAAATAATCATGATCTAGGTGCACATTTATTTGTAACATGCATAGATACCAAAAAACGATTTAAAAATATTTACCAAAGAAACGAGAAAAAAATCACACGACTAGCAAAACTGGCATAACGAATAAGCTCGTAAAAAGTGCTCTATACTAAATATTTGCCATCGTTTTAACTCCCAAAACATGTCAAATAAAAAAATTACTTGATTCGACTGCAGCGAATGAAATATAAATCAAAACGAAGTTAAAAATCATGACGTACTATTTAAAAAAATAACGACAAAGAAAATTCCCAAAACATGTCAAATAAAAAAACACCTTGATTCGATTGCAGCGAATGAAATATAAATCAAAACGAAGTTAAAAATCATGACGTACTATTTAAAAAAATAACGACAAAGAAAATTCCCAAAGCAAACAAAATTAACAGAGTGAAAACAAAAATGAAGATCGACGCGAAATAAGTCGTGGATGCAGCAGGTAAATGACGAGACAGTATAGGAAAAAATGGGAGAACGACGAGAAGCGAAATAATAAATGGAGTAACAACTGGGTAAATAGAGAAGGAAACGTTACGAATGGGACGAACGTAAACTGAGATTGTAATACGAGTTATCTCGGTAGTTTGTACGATCGTGATGGGGGAGGAGGAGGAGGAGGAGGGCAACTGGCTGGGAGTAGGGACGAAAAAATGGAGAGGATCTTGCGGGAGGATGCGCTGAGGTTGAAGCATGGCGCCTGGCGCAGCCCTGTTTAGCATTATTAATTAAGGCCAAAGACTGCAGACTAAGTTGGCGAGTACATAAGCAGAAATAATATTTGCTCGGCGTTCATTAGAGGATCCCTGGGCGCGGTGCGCGAGTCGGAAGAATGACGGAGGATGCGCGCCGCCGCCGAGGTGGGAAAGAGACGGGTGACTATGTGCGGGTTGAAAAGAGACGATGAGGCTGGCTGCTGACGCTTCCAGTGGAAAATCGAGCGAGTTAAAAGATGGCGAACGCGCCTCAAACGAGCCAGATTCTCATTAAAATAACCACGGACCCTTTCCTTTCATTTATTCCCTCTCTCTCTTGTCTCTCTCCTCCTCTTTAACCCCCTCGTTTCCATTCTCCCGACTCGCCGATTCGCATAAAAAAGACGAAAACTCTAATTAATTTCTCTCCCTCTTTCCCCCCATTATTAATTTTTTTTTTTCATGATTTCATCAATTTGGAAAATTCGAGAATTTTTCGCGCGTCGCTTCGCTCCGTGCGCCTTTATTAACTAATTTTTTTTCCCATCCCTTCCCATAATTGGAGCTTCGTCAAAGGCTTTTTTAGAGAGATAATGACGCTGGATTCAAACAGAAGAGAGAGCGGAAAAAAAACGAGGCGATATATGGGATTGGGACGAAATTCGCTCGAACTAATCGTGCGTTTTGCAGCTAGGAGGGAAAAAAGCAACGGGCGATATTACCGATTGACAGCATCGAAGAACAGAGGAACGAATATCCGGCCGAATATTCAAATTCTCGTCACTTCCTTTTTTATTCCCTCGTTTTTTTTTCTCGCTCGCCGGACTAATTGCAATCGATGGCCGCGTTGATTTTTTTCCTCTCGTTTTTGTTTTCACCCTGGGATCGATTGTCGGCCTTTTCTGACGTCGAACGTTTGCCGAAAAGCCGCAAAAGAGTGTCCGAAAAAAAAAAATTGATCGACAGCAGCCGGGACTCTCCATGCATTTTTTTTGAAACTATATAAAGTCGGATTAAACGCACGTCGAGCCGATTGATATTTTCGCGAACAACAATTAACTCCGAAAAATTTGATAATCGCGTTCGCACTTATTCACGGGATTCGGAAATACACGGAGAGAAAAAGTCCGAGAAAAATTACCATGCTGTCTCTATAAAGCTTGTGCAAACGACATGTATAGGAAATTATCTGAAAAATCTTCGAAAAATTGGTCTAAAGCGTTAGAAATTTTACCGTACTGCACAGAAATTTTCTGAAAAATCTTGGAAAAATTGGTCTAAAGCGTTAAAATTTTGACCGTGCAGCACGGTAAAATTTTCTATACTTGTCGTTTGCACACACTTTATAGAGACAGCATGGTAATTTTTTAGATACTGTTTTATGTTATGTTTTAGATACTGTTTTATTGTATCTGAATACGTGGCTGTTGCATAGGATGGATGGACCTAATCTCAGCCTGCACCAAATTTCGGCCACTCGACTATTATTTCAATAGTTAATTTTAAAAAAACAGATATTTTTTTATCTCCGAAAATGTGTGCAGAATGTAACGTGCAGGAAAAACAGACAAACGTTAAGGTAGTTCTACAGGTACATGAAAATAAAAGTTTTTATTTCAATTTATCTCCATACCATGTGGTTTTAGAGCTTAAGTCAATTAAGAAAAGTTGTTGCAAATTGTTTCAACAACGTACTCGAAATTCAAAGTCACCGAAGGTGACTTGTACCTGCTACGTACGTATGAAAATAAAAAAAATCATAATCTTAGGATTTTTTTTTAAATTAGCAGAAGCTTCTTTGAAGTACAATAAAGAGCTGTGCAAAATTTTAAGAAGGTTCACCATCTAGATTTCAAGATATTTAGAATTGAAAATAGCAAGATATGTAACATGAGCTCTTATGGGAGAGCACTGAAAATTGGGATTTTTAACAATAAATATCTCAATTTTTACATGGAGAAACCTCTTAAAATTTAATAAGCATATGCGTAACGTATCAAAGAATGACTGTACCAATATTCAACAAATTCCTAAATAATCGATAAAACTATAGAACTACCTTAAAGAAAATTTTGGTTGAACTATAATGGTTTGAAGATTAAATTTCATAAAAATGCAACCTCTCAAGGCCGAGACACGGTACGTTTACATTCCAAGGAATACAAAGTATATACATAGTAAGAATACACAAGAATAAAACATAAAATAAATAAGGCAAAAAATGTAAAGTACAGTATACAAAATATAAAACGTATAGAATAAATGCAAAGAAAGAAAAGATAAAAATAAAAGAAATATAAAGTAATTCATAAAAAGGTCGTGCAAAGAAATAGTAGTAAATATACATGCGTACATCATCGAGGGCGAAAAATACAAAAAACAGAGAGAGAGAGAGAGAGAGAGAGAGAGAGAGAGAAAGAAAAAAAAATTGGGAAAGAGAGGCTCGTCGGGGATTTTGACCGAGCGCATTTTCGCTTCCTGGTCGAAAGTGGCGGACATTTGATTTTATGCAGAATCAATACGCATCTCTCGTGTTTACGTGCATAAACGTTCGTCGTATTTGCATCGACGTGTGTGTCCGTATAGGTAAACGTCGAGAGAAAACCGAGGCGATTTCCACGAACGTTAATTATCACTGACCACCTACAGTCCCATTACGTTCCAATCGAGCCCTTAATCAACGCATGATTGGTGCAGTAATTGATTGCTACTTCGTAATTATAACAGTGCACTGTCGCGGAAACGATATCGCGGTGCGGAAAATCAGGAAGCGGTCGAATGGAGGTATCGCGTGTACGTAATTGTCAACCGGCTCGCACGTATACGCGCCGGGCCAACACGTGTGTATATATACACGTTTATTTATAAATATACGCAAATAAATCTATACGGGAGGACGATTGATGCGGGCGAACGCGGAGGAAATTCTACCATTGTCAGCCACAATCGCCAATCACCAAACGACGCGATGATACGACCCGATAGTCAAAGCCATTAACCACTATCAGTTTGGACAAACTACCGGCGAATGAAATTCTAATGAAAGACAATGCTTGGAATTACTTTCCCTTCTCGTGCACTCCCCGGCATACAAATTATTATTTTTCTTCTTTTTATCTTGATCGTTGTTCCTCATTTCGCGTATTTTTCACTCGCTCGAATGATTTGTCACACGATTTCCTTCATTCTACGTTTTCTAGCCTCGAAATACTATATACTTTTTTTTTCTTCTTGCGCGATTATTCTTTTGTTACACGATTAAAAGCACTTTTCGGTGAATATTTGTATTATTTTTTTGAGAATTTGTATTATTGCTTACGAGATTGGATCCGCGCGGTCATCCTTCGTTTGTTTATTTTTCCCGATGGCCCGAAACGACGCGAGCGAGAGGGGTCAGTCCGTTCGGCAGTTTATGACTTGTTTTCGTCGTTTCGCATTTCAATGTTCTTGCATCGGTAAGCGAGCAAACAGCCTCGAAAGAATGGAGAGTAGAAAATTTATCGGCGAGGCTGATTCTTATCGTTGAAAATCTCTTCACGAACGACGACGCTCGACTAGTGTCCAAAATGGCGGGAAAAGAGAAGCGTCGCTCTCTTTTTTCGCACGCGAGCGATATCTTACCGACAGCGCGGCAACTCTTTCTCCGTGAATCTCTCACGATAGGCGCTGCCACCTGGTGGCGCGTTCGCGAAGCTCCAGGCGCCGCGAGTAAAAGCTTCCACCAACGGCCGCGAATCGAAGGCGGTCGGCACGGAAGAATTTCGAGCGTCGCCGCGACAATATTCACTTTTGGCAACACTGATTAACGGACGCGACAAGCTCTCGATCGTATTCTTTTTCAAAAAATGAACGTTAAAACGTTTTTCGTGTTTCTCGCATCTACGCGAACGGTTTTAGAGTGCTTGTATAGTAATTTTTAGACATTCGGTGTGATTCTCGTTGCGGAAAATTGGAGGAGCCGGATCGTCGAGGGAAATCGTTAATTGCCGCATAGGAAATTGGGAGCACGAGGAAAGGTGAGTGCGCAAACATGTTTTTTAATCGTTTCCGTAATATCGTTCTGTAAATATCATGGACGAGAACGGAACGTTGCGTGGAAGCGTATAGTCCTTGACGTTGAAATGTGGGCGAGGCGTATAAGAGAAGGCAATAATCGAGTCCAGCCGCGAATTTCGTTTTCGCACAATATAATGGAGAACGCCAAGGGCGATACACACATCGTTTATCGTCGTCTTGAGCGTGCTGCCATCGTTTTATCCAAACTGAAACCGTAATATGCATTTTATACACGGTACAAACAATAACGGCATTCATACGCGCCAAGTGTTTCGGGGATATTTCATACTCTCGGCGGGGCGTTGCGGGAGGGTCGAACACACGAGCTCCGGGTTTGAGGATGCAATGCATATTCAAAACAGAGCCGCGGGCATCGTCAAAAGAAACTACGACAACCCGATGACGAGGACATGTCTCTTGTTTTTGACCTGTGGCTAGCCCAAAGCTTTTTCTCCCCCCTCGTACACCTTCTCTCTCCCGCTCGCGCGTCAGGCGCGAGCGAGACGCGCGATCTCCGTGCCCGAGCGAGTCCGCAAATTCGGTTACTTCATTTGCGAGAGCTCTCTGCGAGCGCGAGCCCCCTCTCGCGGCGTCTCGCTCCCTCGGACCGCTCTTTCCGGAGAATATCTCTCGCCCTCCCCACCCCTCTACTTCTCCCCCAGCCATCTCGGCCGTGTATGTCCGGCGTTATGAATTTTAATAGCTTTACTCGCTCGTCCACGACAGAGAGCGCGCGCCACGGCGCGAACCAAACGTCCGAGCGAGGCCCCCGGTGGGGGAGGAATCAAGCGAAAAAAAGCGAGAAAAAAAAACGCGCGCGTCGCTTCGAGCCTATATACGCCAAACTCAGCCGCGTTCCAAGAACTCCGAGCCCCGAACAACAATGGCCAGCTCTTTTGTTTTCACTCCTCTGTCTATAATTCTCTCTATGAATAACGCGAATACATTTTTTTTAACTTTTGGTAGCTCGAAATATTCTCTTTTCGTATACCTCGTGTGGATTTTTGGCTCTCTTGGCGAGATTTTTTTTTTTGTAAAAGTTGAAATAATTCGTATTTTTGTTAGAGCTCTGGGAAGCTTCCAATCGCGTAGTCTGTTGATATAAAGAGTGTTTTATTTTTATTTTGGGGATTTATTTTTTGTTTATTTGTTGTTTGCAATTTTTTATCAAAATTCTAAGAAAACGGTTTTTTCATAGAACTGTCTTAAATCGATATAGCTGACTCTTTGTTTATCATACAGAGTTTTTTGTTTTTTTTTTTTCATTTCATCGTTCAAATCTTGAAAAATGAAATGACGAACTGGGAAAAGACGTCATATATTTAATTTTTACAGCGAAAAATGCAATTGAAAAAGCAAATCTTTCGGAATTCTAAAACCGTAACAAAATATTCTAGAGTTTATTACAGGATATTTAAAATTCGTGATTTAAAAACGTAATTTTATTCGTAGAAAATTCAGACGTCAGTATAATTTTGATATTATACGATGTTTTTGATAAAACGATTATAAACTTTTAATCAAAAGTTGAATAATTATAATATAGTGAAAGTAAAAATGTTTCAAACGATACTAAATGAAATATTTACGATTGAAAGAGCGAAAAATTAATGTTTTGACGAAAATGTACAATTTTTTCGTCTTTTTCTCAATCTTTTTACAAATTATTCGTTACGCTCTCGTTTTGATCAATTGTTTTTGTTCCACATGAACTTTTTAACTAATTCTCGAACTTTTTGCTCCGCCCTGTGGAACAAATCTCGAGAAGTTTCGCTGGACAAAATTAATTACGGGGAAACATTGGGTTTTATTTTTCAGTAGAAAATGATTTTATTTCTCGTTGAAATTCACGCGAAAAGCATATTTTTATATACCAAAAATACGTCGATGAACGGAACCATCAACGCTTATTTGACCTCGCCGGTAAAAAAAAAGGCGAGAATGAATATTTTTTCACGCGATAACTCGACGCTCCGCGTAGATGCGTCCACTCTGTTTTTCTCGCATACGTCGTCGTCGTTCGCTTCCTCTTTTATTCCGTTTCGCATATTCGCTAAAACGCTCTCTCGGGCTCTTTCCTTTTTCCCCTCGTCCGCCAATACACGCGAACATTTTTTAAACCGATTATTCCATTTTTCGTTGGAAAAAAAAGAGAGAGAGAGAGCGAAGACAAAAAACAACAACATTTTATTCTCCTATCGACGCTCTCGTCGGTTCGCGGAAAGAAAATTCGACAAAAGTCAATTTCACGCGCATTTTTCATCACGAAACTTGACGCTTTTTTCGAAAGCATTTTTCGGCAAGACAAATTGAATTTGAAAGAGACGAGAAGAGGGACGGGTATGAGCCCGGGGGAAAAATCGAGTTCTCTTCCAAGTCGGTTGACGTTCGGTTTCGCGATAATTCGGAAAAAAACGGAGAGGGAAAGAAACGGAGAGAGAGAGAGAGAGAAAAGCAGAAGGAGAAACGACGCGCGCGGCCGAACGCGACGTTTTCCTCGTTATAATTATTGCAGCGTGGAGAATTTGTCGGCCGGACTTTATATGAGCGCGGATACAAGCGTCGAGGGGCGAAAGTTGCGAAATTCGGTCTACGCCCTATTCCGTCCGAGCGAGTAATTCGCTTACGTTTATTTCGTCGCGAAAATTTCGTTGGCGCGCGTTTATACGAAACTCATTAATACACACTCGCCGACACGGACGGGAGAGACGACGAATTTTCAAGTATATTAAACGTTCATCGAATTTCGACATGTGTCGCTCTTTCTCTCTCACTTTCTCTCTTTCTCTCACTATTTCGCGTCCCCCAATCCAGGAATCGAACTTCCCATTCAGCGTGATTGCGCGACCCCCGCGCACATTGTCATCGCGATGATTCTTTTTGACGGAAAGCCAAAGTGAGAAAGAGAGAGAATTTTTAACGAGGCCCGCGCCTCGCAATCACTCGAGCATTTTTCCCGAAATTCGATTGTCGAGGCGCAAAAATCGATACAAATTTGTTTTTCGTCACGAAAAAGGGGAACGGGAAGATTTGCATTTTTCCCCGATTATTAATTATACGCGCGCCGGAATAAAATCGAAACGCGAATCCGAGTCGCGTATTCGCCATCATTGCATCACGAGAGTGATTTTCCGAAGAATAATCTTCGGTTATGGAGAAAACAGTGACGATGGTTAAGCAGGAATTGGAATTATAGTCCCTGACAAAAGTGTTTTTTTTTCTTTTTATTTGCTGAATTGGTCAAATGTGGTCTTTATATTTTTGTTAAAAATTTTTTAATTTTTTAATTTTTTTTAAATTATTAACTATGCAATATCAATTTATATTTTAAGCACAGTTTTTAAACAATTTTGAAAATTCGTACATTTTTTTAAATAATTAAAGATTAGAAATAAAATTGTAGTGAAACATATTTTCAAATTTGTTACTTTTTATTACCGTACATCGATTGTACGAAATTAATTTGACAGTGACCCAAGCTTTTTTTAAAAAAAGATACATATTTTTTTGGAAAAGCATAAATAGGAATAAATTGATTAAAAATGATTTAATTCATTCATTCACATTTTCGAATAAAACAGTAATTAATATAAAATTCAATGAAAAAAGTCAATAAAAGAAGAAATGTATTTTTATGGTATTGAATAATAATTGGAAAAGTTCTCAGTTACAAAATTAGTAAAAAAAACGTACTTTTGTTGATTTTTTAACTGAAAATAATCGATGTTAAAAATCCGATGTTTAATGCAATTAAATGCAATAATTAAAGTCAATCTTCACACAAAAACAATGTGTTGTATTAATTGAACGTTTTAAAAATTATATATAGGATAGAAAAAGCAACCTATAATAATATACAATAAAACATACGAAAAGTATATTGACAAGCTTTCAATGATTTTTAATCATACGAGCAGCAACGCGGCCGCTTTTTCCTTTTTGACATGTTTGAATTTGCAATTCTTCTAGGCACATATTTCATATTACGTCGCATAATACGCTCTATTCCTATGAATTAATTATGAGCTTCGTGTCTTTTTTAAAAAAGAATACTTGATAGCAAAATTTCCTGCAGATAACAGGAAATGTTACTTATACTGGGAGCAATTCAAGAATTCATATTGAAAAATTGAAATTGAAAAAACTGATCCAAAAGTCATTTTTTTGCTTATTCAATATAAATTATTGGATTGCCCTCTGAATGATTGATATTTTCGTTGTCTAAGGAAAATTTCCTATCGAATTAGCTCTTAAAATTGAAAAAAAAAATTTGTTTAATTTCGCCAATTTTTTTGAGCACACTGGGTCTCGTATAGAACCATGAATATTTCAATTGGCGATGTCTTACCTTTCTCTTGACGAAATCAGCTTTATTGAGGGTGATTCATATAGACACGAAACGAACCTGCCGAATTTTCTGCTTAAATATATTCCATGGGCCTTTTATTGCACTTTATTCACTAGCACGATACAAAACTCAATATTTTTTGAATTATTTTAAATGAAATTAAAAAACGGACCATCGAATCTATATGGGTGATTGAAAACAAAGGACAAATAATTTATGATGCAAAATGCAATTATTCGATGCAAAAACCACTTTTGAAAAACAGTTCGTTCGAATCTAATAGCCTTAAAAAAGATTATATATAATGTTTAATATGATGGAAATTATACTATGTAGAATAAAGTAGTGGGATCGAGATTATTTTCATCAATTTTATAGCACTTTCATCCATGTCTACATTTTTTGAAATATTTCGAAATGATAATAAAAATTAGAAACACTATTCACTTTTGATATGATTGAAAATTACACTGGAAATGACACTCGATTAAACTTGTCGAATTATTTCGATACGTATTGTTTTTCAGTAACGAACTACCTGGCGAGACCCGACACGTCTTACCCCGGCACTTTATAACAGCCTACTGATTCTAAATTGAGTCATTAAGCTGTACAATTAAGACCTTGTTCGGTTTTCCCACTTGACCTCGACCGATCACCATGGAAACCTTAATGACCGAGGGATTAACGAAAATTTGAAAAATTTTTTTCCTCGTTAGGCTCAACGAATTTGCTCTCTCTCTTTTTTTTTAATGTTTACGATCCCCGAACTATTCAGGTATATCTGTCCAGGTATATTGGATATAAATAATAGAAAATTGTGTTGCAAGTTTTTTTTCGTACAAACTGAGAAAATTTAACGTGTTCGAGGACCTCCAGCCTGATTTATCAAGAATCGAAAATAGGAAAATCTGAAAATTTCAAGTGGCAATATCTTTTCGTGTTCTCGACGATATTGACTACATAATCGGTAATTCCTAAAAAATGTTTGCAAGACGAAATGAATGAATCAAACATCCAGATCTCATTATTTCCAAAGCAGTGCACGTTGAATTTATTTTTTAATAAGTAGAGATCAGCCACAAGTTAATGCGCTTTATTCTGATGAATCGATTAGAGACCTCGTGTCTTTTTTAATATAGGATATAAAAACACCTGTATTAAATTTTTAATACAAATATAATATACGAATGGCCGCAATAAATTTTTAATATCTAAAAATCTAATTATTCATTATTTTTTAATTTCCTAATAGCAGAGTGAATAGCAGTTTGTATATAGAAAAATAGAAAAAAAAAGTATAGAACTTGACTCGAAAGAGATCCTTAAAACGAATCATAACGGAAGAGGGAGAGAGAGAGAGAGAGAGAAAAAGGTGAGAGGGAGAAAATAATCTCGACGCTCGCGGTTGCACGCGTTTTACGCTTATTTCTATGCAGGCTGATGTCGATTGTCGTCGGTGCAGAGCGCATAAAGATCTCGCGCGGGAGTAAATAGACCGCGATTACGAAATATCGGGTGAGAGAGCGCGAGGGCCGGGAAAAGCCGGGGGGATCCTCAAAGCGAGAATTAAAATTAGTCCGTCTCTTCGCGTCCGGAGGTATGAAATCTTTCAAAGATGGAATGCGTCACAGGTATTCGTTAATGAACTCTTTGGGATTCTCGAGTACCTGAGCGATCGGTAGGAAAAGCGCCATGAGAGACAGAGACCGAGAGAATATAAAGAGCGAGCGAGAAAGAGCGAAATAATAAGGGAGAGACAGAGAGAGAGAGAGAGAGAGAGAGAGAGAGAGAGAGAGAGAGAAAAGGCCGAAACGTCTTTCTCTTGACGCGCCTCCGGATTGAACGGTGTTAGTTCTAACGCCTCGCGGTGCGCATAGAGGCTGATCGTATCCTCTTCTTCTTCTTCTTCTTCTTCTTCTTTTGGCATCCGCATCGGCGCGATGTCTTCACCCTGATCACTATAGCTGCCCCGGGGCCAAGACCATTGACTGTGCATGAGCTTTTCCTCTCTACTTCCTCCCCTCTCCCCCCCCTCTCTCTCTCTCTCTCTCTCTCTTTCTCTCTTATACTCATTTTCTTTCTCTCTCTCTCTCTCTCTCTTTCTCTCTCACTCTCACTCGGTTCTCACACCCCCACACCGTCCGACTGATCCTCCATTCTCCGTCGAATTCACAGGAGTTTCGCAAATTCGGTTCATTTGCCGCATTGTCAGGGGCTTAAGGAAGAAATGAGACCCTCTCGAGTAAAAATCGTCCCAAAGACGCTTGATGTTCGCCGCGAGAAATGTGAGAGATCGCGCGCTCGGCCGTCGTTTCTCTCCTCCATCTTTTTTAACGCGCTTTTACACGCGAAGAGTCGACATTTTTCATCCATTTTATTCTTCATATACTTTAAAAAATTTGGTGTTAAAATGGTGTTAATTTAACACCATTCTTGGTCTATATAGTTCTCACAGTTTTTGGTATAGAATGTCATGGTGGTAATAATAGATGTGGTTTTATATGCTGTGTTTGATCAGTGTAAATAATTAACACCTCTCGATATAAACACCATTTAGTGCGTAAAATTAATATTAATAAAAAAAATTAATATTAATTAATAAAAGAATATTTTGGTATAATGTAAGTTTCGATTTTTTTGTAAGCTTCATGCACATTATATGCAATTTCGTTCGTAAAAAATTCCTTGTTAACAAGTTTTTAAATTATTTTTTGTTTTTCTCTCTCTGAATACAGAGATTTACCTTGATGTATGATAATTTACTATCTTGTTCTTTTAAAAAAAAAATTTGTGTACTGATTTTATTCATAATAGATGTAACGTTGATATTGAGTAGCAAGAGTTCTGGCAAGGTTTCACAAATTTTTGTATTTAAGTATCAGTTCCTTGAAATAATTATATGCTTGTCCTCAAACCTAATTAACGAAAGATATGTCCCCGAGGACCAATTTACTCATTGATATTCAGATAATGTGTCATAAAATGATAATTTGGTATGCCAGGCTTCAACTCAGGTATCTGATACTAAATTTTTCGCGTTCATTCTCATCCCCGTTTATTGCTACTTAATAGAGTGGACTGCCAGAAATGTATACTTTTTACAGTGTATACTTTTTATACTTTTTTACGATAAAAATTGAAAAAACGTCTTAATAAAATACGGAAAAAAGTTGAAATTTCTCACGCGAATCCGCAGCATCAGCGTGAGTCACGATTTGTGCAAGCTTCTCGAAAAGAAGGAAATAAATATACAGCTGATGAATATAATGCGAGGAGCGAGCAGGAAACCTCCGGCGAATAAACAGCGGAGAAATGTCTCTGCGCGTATTGCCAATAAACGTCGATCTTGCACACGCGTGTCCAGTTCTCGGGCCCCGATTCCCACACCGGCGGGGGAAAGATCGGCGTGTGCGACGGCCCGGAGGAAAAGATAATCGAGAAAAATACAAGCCGAAATGCGCAACTTTTCGGTAATTCAATCAACACACGTACGTGTCTCCGGGGTATTATCTCGGCCAAATAACGAGTGCGGAGAGGAAAGGGAGAAAGGATGATAGAGCGACGCTTCGAGTTAAAGAGCGAAAAAAGAACGAAAAAGAGAGAGAGAGAGAATTGATTTACAGAGAGTGAAAATGGCGAGAAAGAAAGAGAGAAAAGTAGAAATTGCAATACTCGGTGACAGATATATTAGGGACAAATTCAATGGAGCTGTCTGCATTACATTATTCGCTCGGTGGAGATCTCTAGTGCAAACACGAGATCAACTTATTTTCCCATGTGCCCGCTCCTCTCGTTCACCGAGCAGCGGTTCTCAAAAAAAAAAGACACTCGGCGATACAAAATATAATGTACTCTCGACGTCCCCGAAATCGTCGCCGCACACGGTCTCGTGAACTCGATTGCGAGACTACCCGGGAATGATGAGGTACATACGTATATCGGGACAGGGAGGGAAGAAACCGAGCATCATCCCTTTCAATAAACCGGCCAGGGGCAATGTGCTGCACTCGCGCGCGACACATTCTCGCTTCGACCCCGCTATTTTCGCCACCAGACGCTTCCGGGGAAAAAAGTCATCGAACACTTTTGCCGAGATAAAAATTAGATAAATGAAAAAATAATTAACGCTGTTTGTGATTTTTTTTTATTTTTGAAAATGAGAGAATATTGGATTAATTTTTGAAATGTTGTTTTTGAATGTTAAAATATTACGTAGAATTCGTGTAAAATTCAAAGTTGACTTGTTGACTGGTTTATAAGAGTAAACAAACTTCAATTAAAGCTTCAATTTATTTGAACGTCAAGAATTTATTCAAATAAATTTGAAGCAAAAATATGTTGTTTTAATTTAAAAAATTGTGAACGAACCTGATCAAACATTTTTTTAAATTTCTTTACCATTAATCCAAATAAAAAATATTTGTTTACTGAATCAAATTTGTACAGATCGTTATTATTTTAGTATTTTTTTTATAGATGATTAAAATGTAGATGAAAAATTATCAAAAAATCGAGCGCACGTCGAAATAAAACCCAGAGATCGTCAACAATGAGATTAACGTATATTTCGCAAAAGAAACCTTCCGCGGCTATTTTCGTCCAATATAAATGAAAGAGGGAAAAAAAGCTGGGGTGTTTATGTATCGGAGAAAGGAAAAGAAGGAGAGAGCGCGCGGTGGATCGGTACAAACAAGAGGGGAGGCTCGCTCATGCAATATTAGGGGCATTAAGTCGTCATAAAGAGCGCATTAGGGGTACGTCTGCCCTCGAGGGGTAGTTTAGCGTTTAATTGTCCCGCCTCGATGTATCAAAGGTTTCAATTTCCATGCTCGGATGCACGGGAGGCTCGATCGGCGCGTATCTCTCTTTTCACGCTCGTCATCCGAGCCAGAACCGTTGTGCACACAGCATCGCCTTTTTTTTTTCTTAACACAAAGCAAATTAATTCGCCGGCATCTCCCGAAAAATAATTCCGTCCGGGTGCGCCGTTCTCCGCGTCGCGGTGTGTCTGCCGTACACGCAAATCCAGTTCCGAAGCTCGAAAATAAGCCCCGCGAGCAATATATCCCAAAAAATAAACGTCTCCGAGAGTTTGTCTTATTCGGGAAAGCTCGAAGTATTGCGACGAACGTCGATGCGAAAGGGCGGTATATATTAGACGCTGATTCATCTCAACGTCCTCCGTCGAAATCCTCGGCGGGGATCCGAAGAAGAGAGCGAGATGAGAAAGAGAAACGATCGAGGAGCGAAGATACATTCGGCAAATAGGAGCATCACCGCGTCGTCATCCAGGAAGAACGATATCATCAGTCAAAGTATATAACTCCCCGAAATCTGTTTGCAAACCTGTGTGAGTTGGGCCAAGGATTCGTCGCTCTTGGCACGAGGCTGATAAGAGTCCGCGCAAACGGCGGTTCAACTTACTTTTGTGGCGAAGATTGCGAGTCCGGGCAAGGTGCAGTACCCGAGGCTTATTCCTCGCCGCTGAGAGTCAGAAGGACCCCGGAGGTGTCTCGAGGGGCCGAATTAACGTCGTTCGCCGATCCGCGTGTGTCATTCCCGTGCGCGTATATGCGGAACGTTATACGCGCATAAGAGGACGAACAGACGAGAGTATCCAAGTTGCTATTGAACCGATTTTCAGCAAATATCACTTGAGCAGATATTCCGGTGTCTGACTCTCTCTCTCTCGCTCGCTCTCTTTCGTTCTCGTCGTTCTTTATCTTTCTCTACTCGCTACGTCGGAAATCGCGGCAAAGCCCGACGTCGAGGAAACTCTCCGGACGTGTGTGGGCTCCGTTTTCCCTCACTCTCTCTCTCTCTCTCTCTCGCGGTATATCTCGCTCCGTCATAACGGATGGAAAGTCGGGCGGGAGTCAAGGGAAAGGGTGTATAGTGGGCCAAGCGAGATGGAAAAGCGAGCGACAGAGAATTTACTGTAGGATTGATAGAATGCGGCCCCTCTCGCGCGCGCCGCCCAGAAAGACCGAGAGGGAGATACGGGCGAGGTGAACAGTGAGGGCTCACAAGCCCTTCGGCAAATTTCATAACCGAACTTGTCGTATTTGCTGAGATTATTTCAATATATTCGTCTCAACCTACCAGATAGAGAATCTGTTTGCTATTACGGTGTATGCGTGAATGGAACTTTGGCGTCAGAAGCCTCTCTCCTTTTTGTCTCCTATAGACATACATCCACACCGGATGAGCGATCCTTCCGCTCCGTACCAAATTTATATGTATATTCGCGTGTATACTCCCTTACAAGCCCGGATACACACTTTTCTCCAGCTTTAAAAAGATTTTAAAATAATAAAATGTGCTCGAATAAACATTTTCAGAAATTTCATCGCGAGGAAAATATTTTTTCTCCTTAATTCAATTTTATCACGCGTTAAAGAAAT